>JANJGN010000033.1:9714839-9739839 GCA_026770705.1 Isurus oxyrinchus | reverse complement strand
AGTCTGACACCTCTCCCGGTGACTGTGCGTGATCTGGTCCTGAACAAAGGTAGATGGAGCGAGTGTGTGGCAAGGCACTTGCCAGGCCAAGTGAGAAGGGTGCCAGGCGTAGGTGGCTGCAGAGTAAGGCCCTGGGCAGGATGAGGAGGCAGCCTCCAGAGGAGGCGAGGCCAGGTGGAGGTGTGAGGGTTTTGGGTGAGGTCCCTTTAGCGGGCAGTGAGTGGGTGAGCTGTGATGGGTGCGATGGTTGACTTACCCTGGGAGAACGGGTGAGATGTTGATCCGGTTTCTGCACCGGATGGCTGACATCCCCTGTGCCGCATTGGCACTGACCACCTCTGCCACTGCCTCCCAAGCCGGAGTGGTGAGGCTGGTGGGCCTCCTGGGGTACGGGTCCCACACACACACACTGACTCTCACTGGGGTACGGGTCCCACACACACTGACTCTCACTGGGGTACGGGTCCCACACACATTGACTCTCACTGGGGTACGGGTCCCACACCCACTGACTCTCACTGGGGTATGGGTCCCACACACACTGACTCTCACTGGGGTACGGGTCCCACACACTCTGACTCTCACTGGGGTACGGGTCCCACACACACTGACTCTCACTGGGGTACGGGTCCCACACACACTGACTCTCACTGGGCACGGATCCCACACACATTGACTCTCACTGGGCACGGATCCCACACACACTGACTCTCACTGGGGTATGGATCCCACACACACTGACTCTCACTGGGGTGCGGGTCCCACACACACTGACTCTCAGTGGGCGGTGGGTGGGGAGGGGGAAGTGGCTGAATGTGGACGTCCACGAGCACGGGTGGCGTTGTGCTCGGTGGGAGCTCCCTGAAGGCCCAGAGCTGCCTCAGGGAGCCGAATATATTCATCATTAAGAATAAAATGTAAATCAAAAAGGAACAAGTCCCCTCATGTGACTCTGTCATATTAGAAATGAGATTTAAAATTTTCTCTTACATTTTAATTCACACCCGGAAACCTCATTCCTCCAAACTGCTAACGCCGCTTAGGCCTCTTAGTCAACCCGTCAGGTTGGACAGGCCGGGAAATATCTCTGTCTCGTTCATTCATGAACTCATCTCCGCTTTTGACGGGGGAAGCAGCACCCCCTCCCCCCTGCGTCCCCCAAGGCTGGCATTCGGCTGGGGTAGGCCTCACTGAAATGCCAAACGCTTGTCCGTCGCTTCCTGCCGGGAACGGCTGAGACGCGGCATGAGCCATCACCCCTGTGTGGCAACCTTGGCTCGGCCGAAGCGCGGGGATTATTCTAATTTCACAACAACCCTAAAGTCCCCGCCATCCCGTCCCCTTGACAACGTGAGTCAGCGTCAGCTGATGTTTTTACAATGCAGGAAGAATCCTCCTTTACAGGACTTCCGCTTTTAACAACTTCAGACCGTGAACTCTCTCCTCCCCGTCTTGTCTTCCTTTTTACCCCAGTTTGTGTTTATTTTTTTAAGCGGCTTCTTTACTCTTTATATTTAAATGATTCGTTCCTTTTTTTAACCCTTTATCTTTATTCCCCCGGCCTCCTCGAACACCCCTCCCCCTCACAGGCCTCTTTCTACGGCCAGGCCTTGACGTTGGTCGGGCGGGTGCGGACGAGAGAGGGCGCGGGGTGGGGAGAGGGTGCGGGGGGGTGGGGAGGGCTTTTATTTTCAAAGTAGAGCCTCTTAAATAATCAGCATTGGCTTCGGTGGGGGGTGGGGGGGACCTCACCCCCGCCTGGTGGATGAGGTCAGGGCACACGTCCCCATCTCATTAACACATCCTGTTAGGTTCCAGAGAGTCGGGCTCAACCCCACAGGCCAAATGTACAATCCTTCCCCATGTTGTGCTTTCACAGAGCGCTGGTCCTTGTTCTGCTATGTACACATTCTGCTATCTTACCCCTACACCGCTATCAGCACCTGCTTTAGTCTTTAGCACGACCATGAACACTCCCCTCGTCTTGTGTCCATGACGTCTTTGTCAATCTCTCCTTAGCTGTCACTTCTCCCGCGCATTCCACCTGCTCCAGCCCCTCTTAAACAGTATAAAATCCGTCACGTTTATACTTCTCTTTAGCTCTGGAGAAGAATCATACGGACTCGAAATGTTAACTCTGTTTCTCTCTCCACAGAGAGAGTGCTGCCAGACCTGCTGAGTTTTTCCAGCATTTTCTGTTTTTATTTCAGAATCCTTCTAAGTTTGCTGTTTACTTTCGATATTAGTATGTGAGCCCATTGATATACCTACTCCGGACCCCCACTGTAACACTCCGTGAAACCCCTCCCTCCTCAGTAAAAACCCGTAGAACTAGACTGTGTATAATACTCTTAACACTCTTATATCCCTTTCCTCACTGCAACGTTCCAAGTTATTCCACTTTTGTTGATGGAAAGACATTGAAAAAACCTGTGCTGAACACAGCCCTCACTGTTACCCCTCTCCAATAGCCCACCCCCTGTGAGATGGATCCATATCACTCACCCCTCACTGTTACCCCTCTCCAATAGCCCACCCCCTGTGAGATGGATCCATATCACTCACCCCTCACTGTTACCCCTCTCTGATAACCCACCCCCTGTAATATGGATCCATATCACTCACCCCTCACTGTTACCCCTCTCCAATAGCCCACCCCCTGTGAGATGGATCCATATCACTCACCCCTCACTGTTACCCCTCTCCAATAGCCCACCCCCTGTGAGATGGATCCATATCACACACCCCTCACTGTTACCCCTCTCTGATAACCCACCCCCTGTAATATGGATCCATATCACTCACCCCTCACTGTTACCCCTCTCCGATAGCTCACCCCCTGTAATATGGACCCATATCACTCACCCCTCACTGTAACGCTCTCTAATATCTCGCTCATTCCGATAGGAACTCACTTAAACGTTGCCGGTGTTCACAACATACAGGGTGCACTTCAGTGATTCACCAAACAGCCCGTGACAGCAGCCTTCTCCTCTGTGACCCCCGAGGGAAAGAGCAAAGGTCGTGTTGGTGACTTCACCTCCAGAATCGCCTCCTATTGCAACTTGGGCCATGGAGCATTGTGTCCGACTCTGGGCACCGAACTCCGGGAAGGCGGCCAGCTGAATTGGACAGGCCCGAGCGCAGGTCGAAAGCCTGGCGGCGGGGTGGGGGGGGTTGCGGAGGTGAGGGGGGGGTGCGGTGTTATCTCTCAGAGGCCTGCGTTGGCGGCTTTGCCCAGCAGCCCCGCTAACCGAGGGCCCGAGTACGTCCAACGCAGCCATCTGGGGAGCTGGACTCGTTGCTCAGGAGGATATCTGGTATCAGTTCCCTTCCCCTTTGCACCAGACGCGTCGAGTACCCGGCAGCAAGAGAGGGAGGGGGCTAGCGTTCGGCAGGACCGGTGAATCCATGGACGAGGCGGCACCAGGAAACGTAAAGGCCCTTCGCCCGCCGAGACCCTCCTGTTCCCCGCGATGGCCTGCCACCCCCCAAAGGGGGGGGCGACGGTGAGGCTCGGCACCACCATCTGTCAGCCCCCCCTCCGCCTTGTGGAATCAGGCCGTGTATCTGCTGAACGACCGGCGGTGCTGACCGATAGGCAGCAGTGTCTCTCCTCCAGCCTGAGGCGCAGTTGGGCCATCGGTTGGGGAGGGGTTGGGGCTTTAAGGTAATGCCCCTTTGTGGTGAAACTCAGCATCCACAGGGTGGGGGGGGGGTCCAAGAATACAACACAAGGACTGGGAGCGAGAGAAGGCCATTCGGCCCCTCAAGCCTGCTGCGCTGTTCAATGGGACGGCGGCCTACCTGATCATGGCCTCAACTCCACTTTCTTCTGACTCCCGACTCCCTCGTCGGTCAAAGATCTATCTAACTCGGCCTTGAGTGTACGCAGTGGCCCAGCCTCTGCTGCTCTCTGGGAAAGAGAACCCCAAACGCCAACGAACACCTGAGAGGGAAAAAAATAATTCTCCCCGTCCCCGTCTTCCATGGGATTTTTAAACTGCGCACCCCCCCCCCCCCCCCAAACCCCCCATTTCTAGTCTCCGTGTCACTAGAAACGCCCTCCCCGCTCCTCCACCCTGTCAAAACCCCTCAGGATCTTAACAGGTTTCAATCAGGTCGTGCAGCTCATTCCTCTAAGCTCCATAGGGCACGGTCCCAGCCTGTCCAACGTTTCTCCGCAAGGGAAGCGAGATCAGGCGCACAGATGAAAACAATTATTTGGGCAGAAGTCAACGAGATGCGGGAGAGAGAGAGAGAGAGAGAGAGAGAGAGAGAGAGAGAGAGAACGGGGAAGGTGGAGGAAGAAATATACTCAGGGAGCGCACAATCTCAGAGCAGAGGCGGTGAGGGAGTGGGAATGGACAGCAGGCTTGGTGAGGCCAACACTAGCTTTCTCTTATAGTAGCGCAGAGACCATAAGACCATAAGACATAGGAGCAGAAATTAGGCCATTCGGCCCATCGAGTCTGTTCCGCCATTCAATCATGGCTGATAAGTTTCTCAACCCCATTCTCCCGCCTTCTCCCCGTAACCTTTGAACCCCGTACCAATCAAGAACCTATCTATCTCGGTCTTAAATACACTCAATGACCTGGCCTCCACAGCCTTCTGTGGTAATGAATTCCATAGATTCACCACTCTCTGGCTAAAGAAGTTTCTCCTCATCTCTGTTCTAAAAGGTCTTCCCTTTACTCTGAGGCTGTGCCCTCGGGTCCTAGTCTCTCCTACTAATGGAAACATCTTCCCCACGTCCACTCTATCCAGGCCTTTCAGTATTCTGTAAGTTTCAATCAGATCCCCCCTCATCCTTCTAAACTCCATCGAGTATAGACCCAGAGTCCTCAAACGTTCTTCATATGTTAAGCCTTTCATTCCTGAGCTTGAGTATTGTTGAAAAAAAGACACTTTATCTTGCACTCATCAGGGCAATTGCACTGGGACCAATGCCAGGGGAAATAACAACTTCATACTGTATGAGAAGAGAGTGTGGATTGGTTAGCAAGCGAGCTCTAATTGATTGAGGTGCTGCCGTGGAAAATACACCAGTTGATTGTGGCTGACAGTTAACTGCCTAGTGTTATTTGAAATTCAAACCAGGCAGCTAGCTTGACTCTGATTGGTCAAGGCATTGGCCTGATGCATGAACCAGCGAACGGCTGTCGCTTATTTTGTTTAGCTGCAACCGGCGCAATGTGCATACACATTCTTTCAGCAAAATTCAAGCTTTTACTTAATTTATTCGTGGGGATGTGGCGTCACTGCGTGGGCCAGAATTTATTACCCACCCCTAACTGCGGCCTCCTTGAACCGCTGAAGCCCCTGTGGTGTAGGTACACCCGCCGTGCTGTTAGGGAGGGAGTTCCTGGATTCTGACCCAGCAACAGCGAAGGAACGGCCGATATATTTCCAGGTCAGGATGGAGAGCGGCTCGGAGGGGGAACTTGCAGGTGCTGGTGTTCCCAGCCGTCTGCTGCCCTTGTCCTTCTAGTGGGAGAGAAAGTGCGTTTGGGAGGCGCTGACAAAGAACAGGTTCAGCCCTGGGAACCTGGTACAAATCCATCCCCAATCACGGGCCGAAGCAAAGTTCAGACCTTGAGCTGAACAAAGAGTGAAATTGAAAACTTGGACTAATAACGTCAGAATTTTTCATTTCCACGCATAACGATTGCGCAACAAGCGTCACATGCGTCAGGGTCACAGTGGCAATGTTATTACAGTTCCTCCTGATTCATGTTTACTGATTCCAGTGACAGGCTGCAAGTGAGGTTTCCTGGAAACGCTCCCCTCTGAACGACCTCTGACTGCTGTCCCCCCGCGGCCTGACAACTTCCTCGAGTATTGCTCAGCGTCTGTTAATTCCAAATGGCTTTGGCTCTCTCTCTCTCTCCTCCGACATGCAGCCCCTCTCATCCCTGAGCCAGAAGGTTGTGGGTTTGAGCCCCACTCCAGAGGGGTGAGCCTAAAATCTTGGTTGGCGCTCCCAGCACTGAGTAAAAGCTAATGCCTTTCATTTGTGTGTCTCATTGTAGTCATTGCTGCAATGTAGGGTATGCAGTTGTACCTTTCCCCACTGCCATTTCCTACAAACAACATGTCTGATGTCTGAGCGAGGGATGAATATTAGCTGTAGGACACAGGGTGGGGGGGGTGGGAAACTCCCTTGTTCTTAAAAATGTCAACACTGGGACCGTTCACACCCAGCCAACAGGGAAGACAAGGCTTCACTTCATTGTCTCACCTGAAAGACAGTGCTGGCACTCCCTCAGCACTGCACCGGGAGCGTCAGCCGGGATTCTGTGCTGAAGTCTCTTGGTGTGGGTCTCGAGACCAAAACCTTCTACGTTAGAGGCCAGAGGAAAGAGAGAGGCAATATAATCGGCCGTTCCTTCACTGCCGCTGGGTCAAAATCCTGGAGGTCCCTCCCTAACAGCGCGGCGGGTGTACCTACACCACATGGGGCTGCAGCGGCTCAAGGAGGCAGCAGCTCGCCCACCCCCCTTCTCCCTGATTCAACCACCTTCACCGCCATCGTCTTTACCCTGTATGGCCTACATGTCACTCCAGGCTCCCACCCCCAGCAACGTGGTTAAGTCTAAACTCCCGGTGCAATGCCCTAGAACCCACTCGGCTCAAGGGCAATTAGAGTTGGCAGCAAATGCCATGCATATGCACATGAAAGGATTTAAAAGAAGACTCTAAAATAGATGATCTGCTCATTGTCACGTCGCTGTTTGTAGGAGCTTCCTGTGCACAAATTGACTGCATTTGAAAAGCTTTAACAGACAGAGGTGGGGGTGGGGGTGTAGTCGTTGGAGGGTATAACGAGCCAGCAATCTGCTATTGCCCACTTGGGTGGGTGCTGCCTTAACTTTAGCAACAAGCCTCAGTTTGACCCCAAATTTCTTTTGCATGCGGGTCTTGTACAAAACATTTGCCTCTTCTTTTTTTTTTTGTTTGTTAAAAGGTTCCTTCTTCCTTTTCAGAAGTGAAAGCAATTGCCATGGTCCAATGGGCTGTGGAGTCCGCAGAGTATTGTGTGACCTCATTGTGGTCTCGTTTGCTAAAACCGCTTTCAACAAGCTGTCAAGATTCAGTCAGAAGTAACTTGTGCTGCCTGCAGAGCGAGCAGAGCAAGAGTCACCGTGCGCCCATATGGCTGCTGTCCCTGTCTGCAACTCAACCGATACACAGGGAGGGCAGGAGAATGGTGCTGAGCTAGGAGGATCGGCCGTGATCCCCTTGAATGGTGAACAATGAGGTCACGTAATTCTCTGCAGACTCCTCCACAGCCCATTGGACCATGGCAAAGGACGAAGGGCTGAATGGCTTCCCAGAACGAGAAAACGGGAAATAAGAGCACTAGTCCGAACTGGTCTTGTATACCTTATAATGGAACACTAGTAAAAACTGGGAAATAAGAGTACTGGTCCGAACTGGTCTTGTATACCTTATAATGGAACACTAGTAAAAACTGGGGAATAAGAGTACTGGTCCGAACTGGTCTTGTATACCTTATAATGGAACACTAGTAAAAACTGGGGAATAAGAGTACTGGTCCGAACTGGTCTTGTATACCTTATAATGGAACACCCATAAAAACTGGGAAATAAGAGTACTGGTCCGAACTGGTCTTGTATACCTTATAATGGAACACCCATAAAAACTGGGGAATAAGAGTACTGGTCCGAACTGGTCTTGTATATCTTATAATGGAACACCCATAAAAACTGGGAAATAAGAGCACTGGTCCGAACTGGTCTTGTATACCTTATAATGGAACATCAGTAAAAACTGGGGAATAAGAGTACTGGTCCGAACTGGTCTTGTAAACCTTAAAGTGCGCCTCCCACCCCCGCTCAGCTGAACCTAGCCAGACCCTGACCACTGGGTTAAGTTTAAGCCCTGTGCAACGCTTCATGTCAAGGCACCATTGGCGGAACTGATCCAAATAGCGCCCCCCCCTACCACCCTCCCCACCCCCCCCACCCTACACAGGGGGAAATCCTGACCTCAACCTTCAGACTATGAACTGGGTTGCTTTCTCCACAGGTGCTGCCTGGCCTGCTGAATGCTTCCGGCATTTTCTGCTCCCAGCAGCCGCGGCATTTCGCTCCGGCAAAAACCCCGTTTTTTTTTGTGAGGCAAGGGTCGTGTGGGAGATGCAGACAGGAAAGCGGCGCCGGGGTCCATAACCGGGTCCAGCCATGATCTTAGTGAATGGTGGAGCAGGCTCGGGCTGGGAGAGGGGGCAGGGCAACATATGGCCTACTCCTGCTTCGATGCTCCTATGTTCCTACCTCTCGTTCATCATTATATCCCCATACCACTAAACCCAAAGCCATCCCACTGTCCCGCCCTCTCCCCATAAGTCCTGTCCCCCTCCTTGAAGACCCATTAACCGTGGACTTCCATGACTCTGCTTGGCCAAGCACTGCAGTGCAGTTCGGCCTCCGATACCAGGCTCCATCTTGTGCGGGGGGTCACTGGAGTGGGACTCGAGCCCGCATGCCTTGGAACTCAGAGATGAGAGCTCGCTTGCTCCCACCGCCCCCTCACCCCTCCCTCAAAGCCTGCCACGATTTACCCCTGCCGCTGCACAGATCTCCTGTTGGAAATGGTGACTGATATTTGCAGATGGTGATGGTTGCATCGCTGGGAGACAAGAGCTCGAGTGCAAAAATGTGGTTCCAAAGATAAAAAGGTTAGACTCTGATCATGTGCCTGCATGTGTATGTGTGGTCAGCCTGATCAGATATAGGTTCCACCATTTGCCCTGCACTGTGTTTCATCTGAAACATCAATGCCTTACAAAAAATACATTTCGCTCTTTTTGCTAACCATCTTCTTCCAAACTTTATACCCCAGTCAGCACTCCGATCAACCGCCCAGCGCCAAACTCTTATGGTGTCCACTTTCAGGTCTTTTCTAAGGTTTGGCTCGGCGCACTGACTGCTCTCTCATGCCCCACAGAGAGTCCTAGGTTCAGCCGAGGTGCTTGTGCCAGCAGGCTTTTGATGGGGTCAATGGCCTTCCAGAGGATTACACTTTATCAATTCCAAACTAAGCCCCCTGCCCCACCTCCTCCCCATAACCATGCCCTCCGCCTTCAGGTACCATGACCTAGGAGGGAGTTGGCAACAATGGGCTTTCATTGGATTGGTCCATGATGGTGCTTGGCAAAGTACCACAGTGGTTTGCCTTTGCCTTCTGCAGTATGGCCCACTCTCTCCCCATAACCCTGCATAAATCCCAAATTAATTCCACTGTCCCACTCTCTCCCCATAGCCCTGTATCAATCCCAAACTAATCCCACTGCCCCACTCTCTCCCCATAACCCTGTATCAATCCCAAACTAATTCCACTGCCCCACTCTCTCCTCATAGCCCTGTATCAATCCCAAACTAATCCCACTGCCCCACTCTCTCCCCATAAACCTGTATCAACACCAAACTAATCCCACTGCCCCACTCTCTCCCCATAGCCCTGTATCAATCCCAAACTAATCCCACTGCCCCACTCTCTCCCCATAGCCCTGTATCAACACCAAACTAATCCCTCTGCCCCGCTCTCTCCCCATAGCCCTGTATCAATCCCAAACTAATCCCACTGCCCCACTCTCTCCCCATAGCCCTGTATAAATCCCAAATTAACCCCAATGCCCCATTCTCTCCCCATAGCCCTTTATCAATCCCAAACTAATCCCACTGCCCCACTCTCTCCCCATAGCCCTGTATCAATCCCAAACTAATCCCACTGCCCCATTCTCTCCCCATAACCCTGTATCAACACCAAACTAATCCCACTGCCCCACTCTCTCCCCATAGCTCTGTATCCATCCCAAACTAATCCCACTGCCCCCACTCTCTCCCCATAGACCTGTATCAACACCAAACTAATCCCACTGCCCCACTCTCTCCCTACAGCCCTGTATCAATCCCAAATTAACCCCACTGCTCCACTCTCTCCCCATAACCCTGTATCAATCCCAAATTAACCCCACTGCCCCATTCTTTCCCCATAGCCCTGTATCAATCCCAAACTAATCCCACTGCCCCACTCTCTCCCCATAGCCCTGTATCAATCCCAAACAAATCCCACTGCCCCACTCTCTCCCCATAGCCCTGTATCAATCCCAAACGAATCCCACCGCACCGGCCCCTCCCTGTAGGCCTTCCTAATATCAAGCCCGAGATGCCGAGTTTCTATATTTCACCAAATAGTCTGGACAGGAAATGTGCAATTAAGTCGGGGCTCCCTGATGAGTTCATGATGGTCAAAATATTTTCCAGGTTGCTTCACTACCAGCCGATCAGCTGAGCGCTGCAGAGGAATGATTGGTTACGTTGGAGAATTTCCCTCAACCTCATGTGATATATCATCACCACAACGTTATTTATAAATCAGTCAGTGAGGTTTCTGATTACTGTTGAGACTGGTTATTGGGCTGCGCTGTTTGATTTCTGGCGCTGCTTAGAAAATCTTTTGCTCTGTGCAGTCCCTGGGTCGTTCTCACTCTCCTTTTGCCAAGACCTCTCGGGATTCGTGCTTTTGGACTGGTGAGTACCCCTCGTTGAGCTGGCGCTCCATGTCTTATCGCCGAGCAGTCTTTTTGTGCCCTGAGTGGCTTTAGTATTGAAAGCAAAGCCTCCATCAAGAGGCGTGAATCATTCCTCACTCAGAAGGCTGCAGTTATTGCTGAGGTTATTATACAGAGTTCGGGCTCTTTACCCCCCAGACAAGCCTGGGGCGATTTGAATCAGGGAGGAACGAGCTTGCATTTGTATAGCACCTTTTTGCCACCTTTTTCCAGTGGTGACGTTATGGAATGCAGGGAGTGGAGCAGAGGGACAAGAGGAGGTGAATCAGTGAGACCTTGGCCAATCTGAGCTTGGCCCGTATCCCAGGACAGCCATGGCACACAAAAGATCTATCAACCTCCGGTAGAAAATGAATAGTTAATCCTGCGCCAATTGCCATTTGCCAAAGAGAGTTCCAAACTTCTACCCCACCCCATTTCTGAATCTTGCACCCAAAAAGCTTGGCTCCATTTTTAGACTCATCTACCTTGCACCCCCCCGCCCCCCGCCTCCAGTTTTGCCAGTCCTGTTCTCCAACCTTCCTAATATCACTCGCCCAGCCGGTGGGCTGGCAGTTCAACAACCGGGAAAATATTTCTTTTAACCATTGTGAACTGATCAAGCAGCCCCGACTCCATCGGGAATTGGAAAATAGGCGAGGCCATCGGCACCAAATCAAATTTCGACCGTCAAATCAACAACAACAACTTGCATGTATGTAGCGCCATTAACCTGTCCTGGGAGTGTTTGATGGAGACAGTGTAGAGGGAGCTTTACTCTGTATCTAACCCCGTGCTGTACCTGTCCTGGGAGTGTTTGATGGGGATAGTGTAGAGGGAGCTTTACTCTGTATCTAACCCCGTGCTGTACCAGCCCTGGGAGTGTTTGATGGGGACGGTGTAGAAGGAGCTTTACTCTGTATCTAACCCCGTGCTGTACCAGCCCTGGGAGTGTTTGATGGGGACGGTGTAGAAGGAGCTTTACTCTGTATCTAACCCCGTGCTGTACCAGCCCTGGGAATGTTTGATGGGGATAGTGTAGAGGGAGCTTTACTCTGTATCTAACCCCGTGCTATACCTGTCCTGGGAGTGTTTGATGGAGACAGTGTAGAGGGAGTTTTACTCTGACTTCCAGGACCTCCCTTCTGGGTCAAAATTCGGCCATTTCTGAGCTGCCCAAGGATTGCCAGAACAGATCCAGCCGAGAGGTGATCCGTGCTTTGTAAATGTTTCCCAGATCTTCAGTGCTCTGTCGGGCGTCACGGCGACGCCCAGGGTTCCGGCCGCATGAACCAAGCTGCCTGCTGGTCCGAGCCTCCCTGCCAATTGTAGGATTCTCGTCGAGAGGCCCACTCCCTCCTCCCGGCTCGGGAAAACGCCCGAATCCGGAAGGCCCGGCTGTTGCTGGAAAAATCGAGCCTTTGTTTTGTGTTGCTGCGTCATTCCCTTTTCCAGGATTTTACCGCTGCTGAGAGAATGATTGTTTTGCTGAGCTGGCCAGTTTTCCAGGGTTTTGAATGAGACCCCATGGGGGGTGTGGGGTCGGGGGGGGGGGAGGGGTGGGTGGGGGGCAGATTCGGATTGGACTAACAAACATGTTTCCTTTTCTGTCTCCAGGCAGGGATTCACAAAATGGATTCCATCTACCTCATAGGGAGTCTCTGTCTGCTGTCCCAGATCGCAGGGTTACATGCCGGTAAGAAGCATCTTCACCACCCACACACCCCCACACGCCCCAGTCCCTCCCCTGGGGGAGTGCACTGTGATCGGACTCCCTCACTGAGTCCCGATAAACCTGTAGAGGGAGCTTTACTCTGTATCTAACCCCGTGCTGTACCTGTCCTGGGAGTGTTTGATGGGGACAGTGTAGAGGGAGCTTTACTCTGTATCTAACCCCGTGCTGTACCTGTCCTGGGAGTGTTTGATGGGGACAGTGTAGAGGGAGCTTTACTCTGTATCTAACCCCGTGCTGTACCTGTCCTGGGAGTGTTTGATGGGGACAGTGTAGAGGGAGCTTTACTCTGTATCTAACCCTGTGCTGTACCTGTCCTGGGAGTGTTTGATGGGGACAGTGTAGAGGGAGTTTTACTCTGTATCTAACCCCGTGCTGTACCTGTCCTGGGAGTGCTTGATGGAGACAGTGTAGAGGGAGTTTTACTCTGTATCTAACCCCGTGCTGTACCTGTCCTGGGAGTGTGATGGGGACAGTGTAGAGGGAGCTTTACTCTGTATCTAACCCCGTGCTGTACCTGTCCTGGGAGTGTTTGATGGGGACAGTGTAGAGGGAGCTTTACTCTGTATCTAACCCCGTGCTGTACCTGTCCTGGGAGTGTTTGATGGGGACAGTGTAGAGGGAGTTTTACTCTGTTTTTAACGCCTTTGTGTCTCTGCCACTGATTTCTTGCATTTTGCCACCTCGAATTCCCATCTCCTTCATGGACACTGGTCACCAAGTAAAAGCTTTTAAAAAGATTTTGCAGGGAGATTATTTGATCCATCAAGGGTATTCCCTGTTCCCTGAAGTACTGTGGCATTGATAAATGGAGTGAATTAGTATTAGAGAGCGATAGAGAGGCAGAGTGAGAAAATGAAAGGAAAGAGGTCGAGAGAGAGAGAGATCTCGAAACACAGTATGAGAGACAATAGAAAAGAGAAAGGAGAGCAGACAAGGATGTATTGCTCAGTGGAGAGAGAGAGAGATGAAGCGAGATCAATGTCCAGGTAAATACATACAGCGGGTGGTTCAGTTTCAGTACTGACTGAGTTTATCTTTTCCTTTTCTCAGAGGATGTGAAGTGTGTGGAAGCAAAACCATCCATAGAGGCCATAATTGGAGATGACGTATTTTTGCCATGTTTCTTTAGTAACCCGAGTGAGATCCAAGGAATGGCATCAGTCTCCTGGCAGATGGGGCTCGGCAATGAGTCTATTGTCGTGCATGCAGAGGACAAGGCGGGAGTGAATGTGGAATCGCAGGCTGATGAGTTTAAAGGACGCACCAGCCTCTCACATTCCTGGAATGTAACGGGTAACGCATCCCTGACCATCACTCAGATAAAAGCCACCGATTCTGGAAAATACATATGTTTCATTAAAGGCCAATATTTCGCCACATCGTGTACCCGGCTGGAGCTGACAGTGCGGTCAGGTAGGAGACACATCTTCTAACTCACTGCCTTGAGTGTGTTGTATTTCAATGTTTGCTCGATGCAGACAGACTGGCAAATGAAACATAGATTTGGTTCATTTGAAGATTTACTACAGGAGACTGATTTACTATAAAGATTCAACAGCTATTGTTAACAGGAAAGCTCCAGCTGCAATTCCTTCATACCATATGCTAGCTAACCTGAAAGCTGCTCTGAACAATGTCCGCTGGTCGCGTGGTTTACATCCTGGCTGCTTATCGTTAGCATACTTTCTCCTAAAGCGATATCACAGGAGAATGCAGCCTCTCCCATCCAGGCTTGCATTTATATAGAGATAAAAACAAAAAAACTGCAGATGCTGGAAATCCAAAACAAAAACAGAATTACCTGGAAAAACTCAGCAGGTCTGGCAGCATCGGCGGAGAAGAAAAGAGTTGACGTTTCAAGTCCTCATGACCCTTCGACAGAACTTGAGTTCGAGTCCAAGAACGAGTTGAAATATAAGCTGGTTTAAGGTGTGTGTGTGTGAGGCGGAGAGATAGAGAGAGACAGAGGTGGTTGTGTGGACAAACAAGCAGTGATAGAAGCAGATCATCAAAAGATGTCAGCGACAATGGTACAAAAGAACACATAGATGTTAAAGTTAAAGTTGGTGATATTATCTAAACGAATGTGCTAATTAAGAATGGATGGTAGGGCACTCAAGGTACAGCTCTAGTGGGGGTGTTTTTTTTTAATTCAACAATTTTAGGTCGTGAGCTCCCTCCCCCATCCCCACCCCCTTTCTGTTTCCCCCTTTTTCCCTTTTTTTTCCAATAAATTATAAAGATTTTTCTTTTCCCACCTATTTCCATTATTTTTAAATATCTTAAAATCTTTTATGCTCCCCCCACCCCCACTAGAGCTGTACCTTGAGTGCCCTACCATCCATTCTTAATTAGCACATTCGTTTAGATAATATCACCAACTTTAACTTTAACACCTATGTGTTCTTTCGTACCATTGTCGTTGACATCTTTTGATGATCTGCTTCTATCACTGCTTGTATGTCTACACAACCACCTCTCTCTCTCTCTCTCTCTCCACCCCCACACACACACCTTAAACCAGCTTATATTTCAACTCTTTCTTGGACTCGAACTCAAGTTCTGTCGAAGGGTCATGAGGACTCGAAACGTCAACTCTTTTCTTCTCCGCCGATGCTGCCAGACCTGCTGAGTTTTTCCAGGTAATTCTGTTTTTGTTTTGCATTTATATAGCACCTTTTACCACTTCAGGACATCCTAAAATGTGTTACAGCTGGTGAGGCAGTTTTCAGAAATGTAGTTGCTGTCATAATGTAGGAAAACCAGCAGGCAATTGACGTGCAGCAAGCGCACAAAATGTGGTAATGGCAGATCATTTGGGTCTTTTTTGGTGATGTTAGCTGAGGGATAAAGGTTGGTTCCAAGGCACCAAAATAAGGCCCTGTGCTCTTCTTTGACATAGCAGCACTTGATCATTTGCCCAACCTGAGATGGCAGACTAGGCCTCAATTTAATGTCTTATCTGAAAGACAGCGGTGTCGGTAATGCAGCAACCCCTCAGCACTGCAGCACCCCCTCAGCACTGCAGCACCCCCTCAGCACTGCAGCACCCCCTCAGTACTGCAGCACCCCCTCAGTACTGCAGCGCCCCATCAGTACTGCAGCGCCCCCTCAGTACTGCAGCGCCCTCTCAGTACTGCAGCGCCCCCTCTTTACTGCAGCACCCCCTCAGTACTGCAGCACCCCTCAGCACTGCAGTGCCCCCTCAGTACTGCAGCTCCCCTCAGTATTGCAGTACCCCCTCAGTACTGCAGCACCCCTCAGTACTGCAACGCCCCCTCAGTACTGCAGCACCCCCTCAGTACTGCAGCTCCCCTCAGTATTGCAGTACCCCCTCAGTACTGCAGCACCCCTCAGTACTGCAGCACCCCTCAGCACTGCAGTGCCCCCTCAGTACTGCAGCGCCCCCTCAGTACTGCAGCACCCCTCAGTACTGCAACGCCCCCTCAGTACTGCAGTGCCCTCTCAGTACTGCAGCACCCCCTCAGCACTGCAGCACCCCTCAGCACTGCACCGGAAGTGTTGCCCACGGTTACCTCCTCGAATCCCCGAGGGGGGGATTTGTAGCCACAACATCCTACCTCAGAGCTAGTGGACAGCAACAGCCACTGAAGGAGAGCTGGCACTAGATAGCCAGGTCCACACATTAACAGTGGCCCACAGGATGGGGCCTTGAGGGAACTGCCAAGTCAGTGGGTGGGGGTGGATGTGGGAAGGAATACAGAGTAGGTGACACCTCCATGCCCTTGTTCGTCCACCCCCCCTTCCCCCCTTGGCAAACTCCTTCAGCGCTACAACCCTCCGAGATCCCTGCGCCCCTCCAATTCTGGCGTCATGAGCATCCCCGATTTCCATCACTCGACCAGTGTCGGCATTCCTTCAACTAACTGGGCCCTGAGCTCCGGAATTCCCTCCCTAAAACTTCTCCAACTCCCCCTCCTCCTTTCCAGCGGCTCCTTACAATCACCAACCACCTCCTTTGTGCCTTCACTAATGCCCCTTCAGGGAAGGAACTCTGCCCTCCTTACCCGGTCTGGCCGACACGTGACCCCTGACCCTATGTGGTTGGCTCAATTGCAATTTTTTTTATTATTCATTCACGAGACGCGGGCATCACTGGCTGGGCCCAGAGTCTATCTCCCGTCCCTAATTGCCCCTCGAGTAGGTGGTGGCGAGCTGCCTTCTTGAACCTCTGCAGTCCCTGTGGTGTAGGTACACCCGCTGTAGCTCGCTCGGCCTTTCAGGGGGCAGTTAGGAGTCAACCACATAGGGTCAGGGGTCACGTGTAGGCCAGACCGGGTAAGGAGGGCAGATTTTCTTCCCTAAAGTGAAACAGATGGGTTTTTGACAACAATACGATAGTTTTACAATCCCTATCAGTAGAAACTAGCATTTTATTCCAGATTTATGAATTAGTAGCATTGAAATTACCCCGGGTGCTGTAAAGGGATTTGAATTCACATTATTAGTCCAAACCTCTGCATCATTAGCCCAGAAACGTAACTACCAGACTCTTTATGTGACCCCGAATGAAATTTTAAAAGATTTTACTCCTTTCAAGTGTTGTGGGATATTTTACTGACGTTTACAAATGTAAATTATCATTGGTTTCACAATTCCTATTTATCAGCCATGATGTTATTGAATGTAGGGAGTGGCAGACTTGATGGGCTGAATGGCCTCTACCTGCTCCTGTTCCTTATGTTCATTGTATCTACACCCAGCTTCTAAACTCACCAATTTTTTATTTCCTGTTTGTTCAAACATTAGGAGCATTTCAACCCTGTGGGCATCTCTCTGCTTGGATCGTTCTCCTGCTCCTTCCACTGACCAAGATTCTAACATGATCGTTGTTCCTCTTTTCCTGCGGCTGTGACCAGTGGCTCTTCCCTTGCTGCCTCGCAAACCCCTACCACGGCACCCCCCTCCCCCGCCACACAACAACCCGCTCCGAGGGAAGCAGAAAACACATTGATACCTGCGAAACTCCTGATGTCTTCCAGCACCAAACTACCCCCCCACCACCACCCCAATCCCCAACTAGCTGGGCAGTCCAGGACGCGGGAGTCATGATCTCAGGGTAAAGGCTCAGCCATTTTCGACCAAGATGAACAGAAGTGTCTTCACTCAGAGAGCTGTGGACATTCATTCACCAACATCATTCAGGACAAAGACGGATAGGTTTTTGAACACTTAATGTAATCAGGGAATGGGGGCTGACCGGGGGTTGGGACTGATACTATGGGTGCTATTCATGCAGCTAAATGATAGTGTATGTGCTGCATGTTATTGTAAGGTAAAGGGGCTCATAGAGGAAGAGTGTTATAAGCATTTGCTTTCAGAGAATTTCCTGCCACTTCCTTCCCAATGATAAACTTTGCAGCCCGTGGATTCCCAGGATTCTGTTTTGGGACCATTGCTTTAATCAATGACCAATGTAGCATTCTGTGTTAAAATGTTCATCAGGTACCTTATTGTCACGTAAGCTATTAGCAATGTGCGTCTTATTTATGTATACAATAAAGAACTCCACAACAAAAACATTGGTTTTTAAAGCATTGATGGACCTCCTATGGCATTGAAGTTGTTGCATGTGCCCGATATATGAGCTGGCCATCTTAGTTGCTGTTATACTCGAGAATGACAAGTGGTGAAGGATGGAACCGGAGCCAATATTTGCACACTTTGAGAAGTATTTACAGAAGTATGCATTGCCAACATGCCCCTCCTAACCCAGCCACATTTTCATCTGCTCCTATTCATAGGGACACAAGTGAATCCCCCATTAATGCCCATCATCGGGACACAATTAAATACAATTAGCATACAATTAGCATACAATTTACATTTTCTGTTTTCCATTCCCTTTTCTTCAGCGTTTTGTTCTGCTTCTTCCTCTTCCACTTTGCACCCACGCACAACACCACCCATCCCCCCACCCTCCCCCCATCCTCCCCCAAAAATACACAGGCCAGCCCCCACCCCCCCCTCAGCAGACATGACACTTGCCTCCATGTTGGCCTCCAGGGTTTGCGTCACCATGAGGTCTCAGAAAAAACAACCGACGTGGGGCGGAACTTTCTGCCTGTCGGACGGGCCAGTCGGGAGCTGGCGCGGAGCCGATCGCCACCTGCGACCTGCTGCGCGCGCCGCCATTTTAGGTGGGCGGGTCAATTAAGCTCAGCGCTACCCGTGCATTGAAGTTGTTGCACGTGCCCAATATGTGAGCCGGCCATCTTAGTTGCTGTTATACTCGAGAATGACAAGTGGTGAAGGATGGAACCGGAGCCAATACTTACGCACTTGGGGTGGGGGTGGGGGTTTAGGGAGAGTTGGGACCTGCGCTGTTTTGCGTTAAGTTCAGATTGAAAGTTTGAAGTGAAGAAAGGTTAACATTATTCAGATATGTCCCCTCATATGTCACCTTAAGGCCGGACGGGCAGTGTTGATAGTTACCCCAGTTGGTCTCTCAATGGGCTTTAACAGGCCTCGGGCAGGATGAAAGGCCTGAGTGACGCACGCCCGATGTCACCGCGTGGCATCTTATGCTTCGGCGAGCGGAACCCGCCCCCGCCCGCCGCCGAGGAAACTCTGGCCATGATGTCACTCAACGCGCCCCCTCAGACAGACCTCAAACCACCCCCGCCCCCGTCCACCACATTGGCTTGAAGCAGGAGGCCGTGGTGTGGTGGTATCGTCGGCCGGAGTGTTGTGGTGGGGACCTGGGTTCGAATCCTGCTGCGGCAGAGGGTGGACCTTGAATTTAATGGAAATCTGGAATTAGATGACCATAAAACTGTTGGCGTATAAAATCCATCAGGTTCACTAATGTCCTTTAGGGAAGGAAATCTGCTGTCCTTACCTGGTCTGGCCTACACATGACTCCAGACCCACAGCATTGTTGGCTGTTTAAAAAAATGCCCTCTGAACAAGGGCATTTAGGGATGGGCAATAAATGCTGGGCCTAGCCCCCAGCGATGCTGTCAATGAGTAAAGGAGTAAAAAAAGGTGGCCTTCTGTGTTACTTGACAGGCCCAGCATAGAAACAGGAGGAGGCCATTGAGATCCTTGAGTCTGTTCCTCCATTCCATGAGACTATATCTGACCTGTGATCTAACTCCATAAACTTACCTTTTCCCCATATCTCTTAATACCTCTAGTGAACAAAAATCCATCAACCATCATTAAAATTAACAACTGATCCAGTGGCAATTGCCATTTGCTTGATGGGCACCCCATTCACTCTCTGCACCACTGACGCACAGTAGCAGCAGTGTGTGTACCATCTACAAGATGCACTGCAGCAACTCACCAAGGCTCCTTAAGCAGCACCTTCCAAACCCATGACCACTACCACCTAGAAGGACAAGGGCAGCAGATACATGGGAACACCACCACCTGGAAGTTCCCCTCCAAGTCACTCACCATCCTGACTTGGGAATATATCGGCCGTTCCTTCACTGTCGCTGGGTCAAAATCCTGGAACTCCCTCCCTAACAGCGCGGTGGGTGTACCTACACCACATGGACTGCAGCAGTTCAAGAAGGCAGCTCACCACCATCTTCTCAAGGGGCAACTAGGAATGGGCAATAAATGCTGGGCCCAGTCAGTGAATCCCAAATTCCCGTGAATGATTTTTAAAAATAAATTTGTGTCAGACCAACTTCGACCAAACTTTGTGTGTAGAAGTGTTCCCTCGTTTCACCCCCCGAAATATCTGGCTCCGATTTTCAGACCCTGCCCCTTAGTCTTCACTGCCCAACCAGCGGAACTAGACCCTCTCTATCTTTCTGCTCCCCTTAATGCCTGGAAAACCCTTTATCGAATCACCATTGAACCTTCCAAGTCCCAGGGAATTTAGCGTAATCGCCCGTCATAATTTACCCCTTGGATTCCAAGCCCCCGATGTCGAGCTGTGCTGGTGGCATTGCTTTGGGTTTGGCATGTTGGCGCAGGTAGAGCGCGTGCCACGCCTTCTCCCATTCGATTGACGTGCCCTCCGAAGAGGTGGGCGGAGCCACCGTGAGGATCAGCGCCACCGGGGTTTCCCAAGGGCAATTAAGGGGCGGTCACTGGGTCCTGGTGGGACTGATTTTTGAGGTGCTGTGGGGTCCGCAAGCCCACTGATGCCCGGGTCAAGGAGTGCTTTTGTTGCCCCTCTGTTATGCGGGCAAGGGAGTGTTGGCGGGTTGGTGGGATGTCATGGAGGACCATAGCGTGGTCCGGCCTGACTGCCAGTGTGTGCGTCAGTACCCATCATCTCCCTCGTCCTCTCCCTGACCCTTTAGACAGTGGGCCTGGCTGGTGCACAGTCACTCGCGGGTATGCTGCCTCCTGATGGCCACAGAGCTGAACAGCGATCGAGCTTGATGTTGGATCATGGCGTTCCAGGGTTTATGGGAGCGGGCTGGCGTTAACTGAGGCATCGAGGACTTTGGGGAAAGCATCCGTGTGAAAGGAATCTAGTTCACTCACCCGGGGTGAAACTGTGAGTATTCACTCTTCAGAGAAAAAGACCATCGGCTGTTTGTTTCATAACATGAGAAGTTGCGGGTTGATTGTTGTTGCTACTAGTCAGCAACAGAATTGGAGCGCTGTTTCATCCCATATAATGGCAACAGGAGGCTGGAGATGTCTGAGACACTGTGCCAGGATTGTCATTGTAAAAGCTGAAGTCCCTTAAATAAACTCTAGAGGGAGAGACAGAGGGTTGCTCTGGAGGGAGGAGATGGGACTACGGAACCAAGCGGATGTAAATAGGAGTGATGGTGAGGGGCAGGGGTGGGAGTTGCCGGGGGAGTGAAGTTGGGGGCGCGGATGAAGTGGATTGGGTGGGAGGTAGAAATAGGACTGAGGAGGGGATGGGAGTGAGGGGAGAAGATGGGGTTGAGATTGAAGGGAGGGTATGGCAGTGGGGGAGGAGTGGGGCGGTGATGGGGGGGAGATGGGAGTGAGAATGAAGGGAGTAGGTGGGGGTGGGTGTGAAGGAAAGGGATGGGATTGGGGGATGGGGAAGGGTCAGGGCTGATATGAACAATATTCCCAGGAAGGACAATACTCATTACATCATGGGCACACCGCTGTGAGGGGCAGAATATTGCATTTGTTATAGGCAGGGAAAGGAGTGTCATGAAGCTATTAATGGACATATTATCATTGGAAAATATATTTCTTTTAAGATAGAGGTTTAGTCTGTGGGTGTGTCTTAATTGGATTAAAGCCAGCTAGTCTGGGTGCTTTGTTGTGTACTAGTTTTGATATATAAACAGAGAGGAAGAATGCATTTGCATTTTTTGAATAGAGCATTCAAGATGTGGGGTGAATTCTGACACCTAGCGAGCAGAGAGCAAGCAATATGATTATATTGTTAATAAATGTTGGTACCATGAAAGGGGTTTTAATGTTAGAAGAGACTGGTCATACAATGCAAACTTACATTCAGCGGGCTGGGCCAGGTATAACAAGATGGCCAGTTTGTGTGTGTGTAGAACAGAAGCAATGTAAGATCAAAAGGCAGCTGTAAGCCTCCAACTGGCTCCACTGGAACCAAAGTGAAAAGAACCTCATTTTAAATTCGTAAGGTGAAAATGCTTTGCCTGGTGTCCAGTTGAGTCTATGGGCTGCTTTTGCCTTAATGGAGATTAGTTTGAGAATTTGTTAAAAGCTATGATCATAGTAATTTGTAGTCATGTGCATATATTTAACTTGTGTAAATTAATAAAATGTTTCATTTAGCTTAATATAAAATCTCTCGAGAGCTGATGGTATGATTCCTGAACTTAGAGTTGCATTTTACATACACTGCTTAAAATTATAGGTTATGACAGTTGTTTAAAGTTTCCCTCTTGGATCTTTTTAAAAAATAACTCAGCTTTACCAACTGCTCGGTCATAACAGGAGGCAAAACTGAACTCATTTATTTTCTCATCATCAGTCCGTAAGCAGAGTTGCTTTAATTTTTGAAATAGACTGTGGCATGTTTCCCTAAACCCTCTCCTTATGAGATCAATTGTAAATGTGACTTCCAGTAAGCTCGTTTTAGGGTTAAATCAGAAGTATAGTTTATTCATACATTCAAACCCGGGGGGGGTGATCGCAACTTCTCTCACACACACATACACACACACACACACACACACACACACACACACACACACACACACACACACACACACACACACACACACACACACACACACACACACACAGACACACACACAATAATATAATAAGGAAAGGTGAGTTATTACAACTATGAATAGCTTAAAAGAAAAAGCACCACAAATATGGAGATCATTTCACATGATTTCCAGAGTCCAGAAAGTCCGAGTCCAGTGAGTGTTCCTTCACAGAGCAGCTACAGTTCAAGCAGGTTCAGCTAGCTATTGCGGAATCCCTTTAAAGTTGATGGGGATGCGGCACAATGAGGTTGATTTACAGACACCTGGTCTGAAGACAGGCAGGCATAAACCTCCAGAGAGGATTAGGCTTGATGCGGGCTGTTGGTCAGCCTGGAGTCCTGCTCTGATGGTTGCATGCTGGAGGCTAAACAGCAGACTGAGTTGTGAGTCCAGAACTGTAATGTTCAAACTTTCCAAAGACCAGGAACTTAGGTCATGTGATGTTGGTCATTAAGGGGTCAGTTGCAAGCTAACAAGCAGTCCCTATGTCTCTGGTAAAAATCCATTGTTCACCTTAGGAGAAAGATGGTGGCTTTTAGCGCCCCTGCAGGTATAATGAGTTTTTATGGCTCTCGCTTTGTTATAGGGCTAGGCTGGGGAGACCAATTGCCTGTGGGTCCCCGGTTTCACTCATTGCAATATGTCCTCACAATGAGAGGTGTGAGATTCCACAAGAATGAGAGTTACGCATTTGCCCTGTAACTGCTGTTTGCAAATTTCCAGAAAATGTAGCCAACTTGAGAATCATGTGACCTGTGGCAGTCACCTTATGGTTCAGCAAGGTCTACTTTTCAAAAGAGCAATAAGGTTTGAGTTAAGCAGTTTATGATTTCATTCCTGTGTTGGGGATATAACACATTGAACATGTCAGTAATTTGTTGGAATGCGTCAATCCAACAGAGGAACGGCCTCCCTCGAGTATCGCTGGGTCTACGAGCTCTGAGCGAGCAGGAGGTGCAAGTCATCGAGAGCTCAGTGAACTGAGACAGACCACAGGTTCTCCCAGGACATCTGCATCTGAGCAAAGACAACAGGTACCATCTCACAAGACAACCATGGGCTGTCGACTGTGAACAACAGCTTCCAACTCAATTGTTTCAGAGAGTGACAGCACAGAAACAGGCCATTCGGTCCAATGCTCTGGTGCTGGTCTTTATTGCTCCTCTTATTAGCCTCTTCATCACAGCCCATCAACAGGTCCTTTCTCCCTCATGTGTATATCCAGTTTCCCCTTCAATGGATCGACACTCTTCACCACAAGCGCTCCCTGTGGTAGCGAGTCCCACATTCTCAACACTCACTGAGTAAAGAAGTTGCTCCTGACTTCCTGATTGGATCTATTAGTGACCGTCTTAGACTTATAACCCCCAGTCCTAGTCTCTCCCACAAGTGGAAACATCTACTTTGTGTCTACTCCATCCAAACCTTTCCTAATCTTAAAGACCTCAATCAGGGCACCCCTCAGCCTTCTCTTTTCTAGAGAAAAGAGCCCCAGCCTGTTCAAACATCCCGGATAAGTATAACCTCTCTGTTCTAGTATCACTCAAGTGAAATGTTTTAAATCCCCAAGGTCACAATATCCTTTTATAATCTGGAGATTCGAACTGTCCACAATTCTCCAAGTGTGGTCCAACCGATGTTCTGTACAATGCAACGAAGATACAAAGGTCTGTCTAGACCCAGTAACCCAGATGGTTTAAGAGCTAAAACATATTTTAAAGGTGTATTCTCTCTTATCTCCAAACATGTTAAACCTGCCAATCCTCCCTTGTGCCTCTCAAGGATTTCAAACTTTTCACCTGACTTACCTGCACAGAATTTATTGGCCTATGAAGAATTCTGTGGTGCACGGTGAGTATTAAAACGCTGGCCTTTTATAACCCAAGGGCGAGAAGACAAGGGGATGGGAGTTGATGCTCTAGCCAGTCCACACCTGGAGTTGCTGTGAACAGTCCTGGACATTACACCTCAGGAAGGATGTATTGTACTTGGGGGGGAGTGCATCGCAGATTTACCAGAATGGGACCTGAACTCCAAGGGTTAAATTACGAGGAGAGATTGCACAAACCTGGGTTGTATTCCCTGTGATTCACAAGGTTACGGGGTGAATTCATTTAAGTTTTCAGAATACGAAGGAGAACAGAAAGGGCCGATGGAGGGAAGCTATTTCCGCTGGTTGTAGAGTTTAGGACCGGGGCTCAGAGTGTAAACATTCGAGCCAAACCTCTCAGGAGTGAAATCAGGAAACACACAAAGGGTGGGAGAATTTGGAATTTTCCTCCTGCAAACCACAACTGGATCACTTGTCAATTTTAAAGCTGAGATTGATAGGTTTTTGTTATCCAAAGATATTAAGGGATACGGGGCATTGGCAGGTAAATGGAGTTAGGTCACTGGTCAGCCAGGGTCTCACTGAATGATAGAACAGGTTTGCGAGTTAAACGGCCTCCTCCAGTTCCCATACAGACACATGACTGTAACCCTGTAATACAGAGGGAGCAC
>JANJGN010000033.1:9712361-9714739 GCA_026770705.1 Isurus oxyrinchus | reverse complement strand
TTGTTGTGGGTGTAGGGTGGGGTATGTTGTGGGGTATGTTCGGGGGAGGGGGTGGGGAGGGTTGGGGTATGTTGTGAGGAGTGGATGGGGAGGGGTTAGGTATGTTGTGGGGGAGGGGTTGGGATGCGTTGTGGGGGAGGGGTGGGGTATTTTGTGGGGTTGCGTTATGGGGGAGGGGTGGGGTATGTTGTGGAGTGCGTTGTGGGGGAGGGGTGGGGTATGTTGTGGGGGGAGAGGGTGGGATACATTGCGGGGGAGGGGGTGGGCTATGTAGTGGGGGAGGGGTGGGGATGGGGGTGGGGTATGTTGTGGGGGAGGGGGTGGGGTGCGTTGTAGAGGAGGGGGTGGGGTGCGTTGTGGGGGAGGGGGTGGGGTGCGTTGTGGGGGAGGGGTGGGGTGCATTGTGGGGGAGGGGGTGGGGCAGCGTTGTGGGGGAGGGGTGGGGTGCGTTGTGGGGGAGGGGTGGGCTGTGTGTAGGGGAGGGGGTGGGGTGCTTTGTGGGGGAGGGGGTGGGGTGCGTTGTAGGGGAGGGGTGGGGTGCGTTGTGGGGGAGGGGGTGGGATACATTGTGGGGGAGGGGGTGGGGTATGTAGTGGGGGAGGGGTTGGGGAGGGGTGGGGGTGCGTTGTGGGGGAGGGGGCGGGATACATTGTGGGGGAGGGGGTGGGGTATGTAGTGGGGGAGGGGTTGGGGAGGGGGTGGGGGAGGGGGGGTGGGATATGGGGGGAGGGGGTGGGGTAATGTAGTGGGGGGAGGGGTTGGGGGAGGGGGTGGGGTGCGTTGTGGGGGAGGGGGGTGGGGTGCGTTGTAGGGGAGGGGGTGGGGTTGTCTCAGTGACCAGTCTGTGTGTCTCTCCCCCTGCAGTGAGCAGTGTGGACGGGAGCTGGAAGGTGGGGATGGAGCTGGGCTGCTTGGTCTCGTTGCTGTGCATCATCGGCCTAGCTCTGGCCACAGGTCCTCGGCTCCTCCGTTTGGATCAGATTTAAAAACTCCGGGAAGGATCCTCAAGGCAGGAGTAGCGAGGGGAGGGTCCGTGATCCTCGGGGAGCCTCCCTGTTCAGCTCAGGTCACACACTGGGCAGGGTCTCTGCCCCCCTGATCCTCCTCAACCAGGGCCCTCATTCAGGGTCAGGTGGTCCATAAGACCATAAGACATAGGAGCAGAAATTAGGCCATTTGGCCCATCGAGTCTGCTCCGCCATTCAATCATGGCTGATAAGTTTCTCAACCCCATTCTCCGCCTTCTCCCCGTAACCTTTGACCCCCTTACCAATCAAGAACCTATCTATCTCGGTCTTAAATACACTCAATGGCCCTGGCCTCCACAGCCTTCTGTGGCAATGAATTCCATAGATTCACCACTCTCTGGCTAAAGAAGTTTTCTCCTCATCTCTGTTCTAAAAGGTCTTCCCTTACTCTTAGGCTGTGCCCTCGGATCCTAGTCTCTCCTACTAATGGAAACATCTTCCCCACGTCCACCCCTATCCAGGCCTTTCAGTATTCTGTAAGTTTCAATCAGATCCCCCCTCATCCTTCTAAACTCCATTGAGTATAGACCCAGAGTCCTCAAAGCTTCCTCATATGTTAAGCCTTTCATTCCTGGGATCGTTCTCGTGAAACCTCCTCTGGACCGTCTCCAGGGCCAGCACATCCTTCCTGAGATACGGGGCCCAACATTGCTCACAATATTCTAAATGTGGTCTGACCAGAGCCTTATAAAGCCTCAGCAGCACATCCCTGCTTTATATTCTAGTCCTCTCGAAATAACTGCCAACGTTGCATTTGCCTTCCTAACTACCGACTCAACCTGCAAGTTAACCTTAAGAGAATCCTGGACTAGACTCCCAAGTCCCTTTGCACTCCAGATTTCTGAATTCTCTCCCCATTTAGAAAATAGTCCATGCCTCTATTCTTCCTACCAAGTGCATGACCTCACACTTCCCCACGTTGTATTCATCTGCCACTTCTTTGCCATTCTCCTAACCTGTCCAAATCCTTCTGCAGCCTCCCCACCTCCTCAATACTACCTGTCCCTCCACCTATCTTTGTAACATCTGCAAACTTAGCCAGGATGCCCTTAGTTCCTTCATCTAGATTCATTAATGTATAAAGTGAAAATTCGTGGTCCCAACCGAGGTCGGCCTGTAATTTCCCATCTTTTGCCTCACTCCCTTCTTAAACAAGGGGGTTACATTAGCGATTTTCAGTCCTCTGGGACCCTCCCTGACTCCAGTGATTCCTGAAAGATCACCACTAACGCCTCCACTATCTCTTCAGCTATCTCCTTCAGAATTCTGGGGTGTAATCCATCTGGTCCAGGTGATTTATCCACCTTCAGACCTTTCAGTTTTCCTAGCACCTTCTCCTTGGTAATGGCC
>JANJGN010000033.1:9679861-9707361 GCA_026770705.1 Isurus oxyrinchus | reverse complement strand
TTAACTCCATCCCCCCCACCACCCCCTCCCCCCATCCCACCCCCCTCCCCCACCCCCCCCCCCCCACCCCCACCCCAGTCTGACACCTCTCCCGGTGACTGTGCGTGATCTGGTCCTGAACAAAGGTAGATGGAGCGAGTGTGTGGCAAGGCGCTTGCCAGGCCAAGTGAGAAGGGTGCCAGGCGTAGGTGGCTGCAGAGTAAAGCCCTGGGCAGGATGAGGAGGCTGCCTCCAGAGGAAGCGAGGCCAGGTGGAGGTGTGAGGGTTTTGGGTGAGGGCCCTTTAGCGGGCAGTGAGTGGGTGAGCTGTGATGGGTGCGATGGTTGACTTACCCTGGGAGAACGGGTGAGATGTTGATCCGGTTTCTGCACCGGATGGCTGACATCCCCTGTGCCGCGTTGGCACTGACCACCTCTGCCACTGCCTCCCAAGCCGGAGTGGTGAGGCTGGTGGGCCTCCTGGGTTACGGGTCCCCCACACACACACTGACTCTCACTGGGGTACGGGTCCCACACACACTGACTCTCACTGGGGTACGGGTCCCACACACACTGACTCTCACTGGGGTACGGGTCCCACACACACTGACTCTCACTGGTGTATGGGTCCCACACCCACTGACTCTCACTGGGGTACGGGTCCCACACACACTGACTCTCACTGGGGTACGGGTCCCACACACTCTGACTCTCACTGGGGTGCGGGTCCCACACACACTGACTCTCAGTGGGGTACGGGTCCCACACACACTGATTCTCACTGGGGTACGGGTCCCACACACACTGACTCTCACTGGGGTACGGGTCCCACACACACTGACTCTCACTGGGGTACGGGTCCCACACACACTGACTCTCACTGGGGTACGGGTCCCACACACACTGACTCTCACTGGGGTACGGGTCCCACACACACTGACTCTCACTGGGGTACGGGTCCCCACACACACTGACTCTCACTGGGGTACGGGTCCCACACACACTGACTCTCACTGTGGTACGGGTCCCACACACACTGACTCTCACTGGGGTACAGGTCCCACACACACTGACTCTCACTGGTGTACGGGTCCCACACCCACTGACTCTCACTGGGGTACGGGTCCCACACACTCTGACTCTCACTGGGGTGCGGGGTCCCACACACACTGACTCTCACTGGGGTACGGGGTCCCACACACTCTGACTCTCACTGGGGTACGGGTCCCACACACACTGACTCTCACTGGGTACGGATCCCACACACACTGACTCTCACTGGGGTATGGGTCCCACACACTGACTCTCACTGGGTACGGGTCCCACACACACTGTCTCTCACTGGAGTACGGGTCCCACACACACTGACTCTCACTGGGGTACGGGTCCCACACACACTGACTCTCACTGGGGTACGGGTCCCACACACACTGACTCTCACTGGGGTATGGGTCCCACACACACTGACTCTCACTGGGGTGCGGGTCCCACACACACACACTGACTCTCACTGGGGTACGGGTCCCACACACACTGACTCTCACTGTGGTACGGGTCCCACACACACTGACTGTCACTGGGGTACAGGTCCCACACACACTGACTCTCACTGGGTACGGATCACACACACACTGATTCTCACTGGGGTACGGGTCCCACACACACTGACTCTCACTGGGGTATGGGTCCCACACACACTGACTCTCACTGGGGTACGGGTCCCACACACACACACTGACTCTCACTGGGGTACGGGTCCCACACACACTGACTCTCACTGGGGTACGGGTCCCACACACACTGACTCTCACTGGGGTACAGGTCCCACACACACTGACTCTCACTGGGTACGGATCACACACACACTGACTCTCAGTGGGGTGCGGGTCCCACACATACACTGACTCTCAGTGGGGTACGGGTCCCACACACACTGACTCTCACTGGGGTACGGGTCCCACACACACTGACTCTCACTGGGGTACGGGTCCCACACACACTGACTCTCACTGGGGTATGGGTCCCACACACACTGACTCTCACTGGGATACGGGTCCCACACACACTGACTCTCACTGGGGTACGGGTCCCACACACACTGACTCTCACTGGGGTACGGGTCCCACACACACTGACTCTCACTGGGGTGCGGGTCCCACACACACTGACTCTCACTGGGGTACGGGTCCCACACACACTGACTCTCACTGGGGTACGGGTCCCACACACACTGACTCTCAGTGGGCGGTGGGTGGGGAGGGGGAAGTGGCTGAATGTGGACGTCCACGAGCACGGGTGGGGTTGTGCTCGGTGGGAGCTCCCTGAAGGCCCAGAGCTGCCTCAGGGAGCCGAATATATTCATCATTAGGAATAAAATGTAAATCAAAAAGGAACAAGTCCCCTCATGTGACTCTGTCATATTAGAAATGAGATTTAAAATTTTCTCTTACATTTTAATTCACACCCGGAAACCTCATTCCTCCAAGCTGCTAACGCCGCTTAGGCCTCTTAGTCAACCCGTCAGGTTGGACAGGCCGGGAAATATCTCTGTCTCGTTCATTCATGAACTCATCTCCGCTTTTGACGGGGGAAGCAGCACCCCCTCCCCCTGCGTCCCCCAAGGCTGGCATTCGGCTGGGGTAGGCCTCACTGAAATGCCAAACGCTTGTCCGTCGCTTCCTGCCGGGAATGGCTGAGACGCGGCATGAGCCATCAGCCCTGTGTGGCAACCTTGGCTCGGCCGAAGCGCGGGGATTATTCTAATTTCACAACAACCCTAAAGTCCCCGCCATCCCGTCCCCTTGACAACGTGAGTCAGCGTCAGCTGATGTTTTTACAATGCAGGAAGAATCCTCCTTTACAGGACTTCCGCTTTTAACAACTTCAGACCGTGAACTCTCTCCTCCCCGTCTTGTCTTCCTTTTTACCCCAGTTTGTGTTTATTTTTTTAAGCGGCTTCTTTACTCTTTATATTTAAATGATTCGTTCTTTTTTTAACCCTTTATCTTTATTCCCCCAGCCTCCTCGAACACCCCTCCCCCTCACAGGCCTCTTTCTACGGCCAGGCCTTGACGTTGGTCGGGCGGGTGCGGACGAGAGAGGGCGCGGGGTGGGGAGAGGGTGCGGGGGGGTGGGGAGGGCTTTTATTTTCAAAGTAGAGCCTCTTAAATAATCAGCATTAGCTTCGGTGGGGGGTGGGGGGGACCTCACACCCGCCTGGTGGATGAGGTCAGGGCACACGTCCCATCTCATTAACACATCCTGTTAGGTTCCAGAGAGTCGGGCTCAACCCCACAGGCCAAATGTACAATCCTTCCCCATGTTGTGCTTTCACAGAGCGCTGGTCCTTATTCTGCTATGTACACATTCTGCTATCTTACCCCTACACCGCTATCAGCACCTGCTTTAGTCTTTAGCACGACCATGAACACTCCCCTCGTCTTGTGTCCATGACGTCTTTGTCAATCTCTCCTTAGCTGTCACTTCTCCCGCACATTCCACCTGCTCCAGCCCCTCTTAAACAGTATAAAATCCGTCACGTTTATACTTCTCTTTAGCTCTGGAGAAGAATCATACGGACTCGAAATGTTAACTCTGTTTCTCTCTCCACAGAGAGAGTGCTGCCAGACCTGCTGAGTTTTTCCAGCATTTTCTGTTTTTATTTCAGAATCCTTCTAAGTTTGCTGTTTACTTTCGATATTAGTATGTGAGCCCATTGATATACCTACTCCGGACCCCCACTGTAACACTCCGTGAGACCCCTCCCTCCTCAGTAAAAACCCGTAGAACTAGACTGTGTATAATACTCTTAACGCTCTTATATCCCTTTCCTCACTGCAACGTTCCAAGTTATTCCACTTTTGTTGATGGAAAGACATTGAAAAAACCTGTGCTGAACACAGCCCTCACTGTTACCCCTCTCCAATAGCCCACCCCCTGTGAGATGGATCCATATCACTCACCCCTCACTGTTACCCCTCTCCAATAGCCCACCCCCTGTGAGATGGATCCATATCACTCACCCCTCACTGTTACCCCTCTCCAATAGCCCACCCCCTGTGAGATGGATCCATATCACTCACCCCTCACTGTTACCCCTCTCTGATAGCTCACCCCCTGTAATATGGATCCATATCACACACCCCTCACTGATACCCCTCTCCAATAGCTCACCCCCTGTAATATGGATCCATATCACACACCCCTCACTGATACCCCTCTCCAATAGCTCACCCCCTGTAATATGGATCCATATCACTCACCCCTCACTGTTACCCCTCTCCGATAGCTCACCCCCTGTAATATGGATCCATATCACACACCCCTCACGGATACCCCTCTCCGATAGCTCACCCCCTGTAATATGGATCCATATCACACACCCCTCACTGTTACCCCTCTCCGATAGCTCACCCCCTGTAATATGGATCCATATCACACACCCCTCACTGTAACGCTCTCTAATATCTCGCTCACTCCGATAGGAACTCACTTAAACGTTGCCGGTGTTCACAACGTACAGGGTGCACTTCAGTGATTCACCAAACAGCCCATGACAGCAGCCTTCTCCTCTGTGACCCCCGAGGGAAAGAGCAAAGGTCGTGTTGGTGACTTCACCTCCAGAATCGCCTCCTATTGCAACTTGGGCCATGGAGCATTGTGTCCGACTCTGGGCACCGAACTCCGGGAAGGCGGCCAGTTGAATTGGACAGGCCCGAGCGCAGGCCGAAAGCCTGGCGGGGGGGGGGGGGGGGGCTGCGGAGGGGGGGGGGGGGGGCGTGTTTTCTCTCAGAGGCCTGCGTTGGCGGCTTTGCCCAGCAGCCCCGCTAACCGAGGGCCCGAGTACGTCCAACGCAGCCATCTGGGGAGCTGGACTCGTTGCTCAGGAGGATATCTGGTATCAGTTCCCTTCCCCTTTGCACCAGACGCGTCGAGTACCCGGCAGCAAGAGAGGGAGGGGGCTAGCGTTCGGCAGGACCGGTGAATCCATGGACGAGGCGGCACCAGGAAACGTAAAGGCCCTTCGCCCGCCGAGACCCTCCTGTTCCCCGCGATGGCCTGCCACCCCCCAAAGGGGGGGGCGGCGGTGAGGCTCGGCACCACCATCTGTCAGCCCCCCCTCCGCCTTGTGGAATCAGGCCGTGTATCTGCTGAACGACCGGCGGTGCTGACCGATAGGCAGCAGTGTCTCTCCTCCAGCCTGAGGCGCAGTTGGGCCATCGGTTGGGGAGGGGTTGGGGCTTTAAGGTAATGCCCCTTTGTGGTGAAACTCAGCATCCACAGGGTGGGGGGGGGGGGTCCAAGAACACAACACAAGGACTGGGAGCGAGAGAAGGCCATTCGGCCCCTCAAGCCTGCTGCTCTGTTCAATGGGACGGCGGCCTACCTGATCATGGCCTCAACTCCACTTTCTTCTGACTCCCGACTCCCTCGTCGGTCAAAGATCTATCTAACTCGGCCTTGAGTGTACGCAGTGGCCCAGCCTCTGCTGCTCTCTGGGAAAGAGAACCCCAAACGCCAACGAACACCTGAGAGGGAAAAAAATAATTCTCCCCGTCCCCGTCTTCCATGGGATTTTTAAACTGCGCACCCCCCCCCCCCAAACCCCCCATTTCTAGTCTCCGTGTCACTAGAAACGCCCTCCCCACTCCTCCACCCTGTCAAAACCCCTCAGGATCTTAACAGGTTTCAATCAGGTCGTGCAGCTCATTCCTCTAAGCTCCATAGGGCACGGTCCCAGCCTGTCCAACGTTTCTCCGCAAGGGAAGCGAGATCAGGCGCACAGATGAAAACAATTATTTGGGCAGAAGTCAACGAGATGCGGGAGAGAGAGAGAGAGAGAGAGAGAGAACGGGGAAGGTGGAGGAAGAAATATACTCAGGGAGCGCACAATCTCAGAGCAGAGGCGGTGAGAGAGTGGGAATGGACAGCAGGCTTGGTGAGGCCAACACTAGCTTTCTCTTATAGTAGCGCAGAGACCATAAGACCATAAGACATAGGAGCAGAAATTAGGCCATTCGGCCCATCGAGTCTGCTCCGCCATTCAATCATGGCTGATAAGTTTCTCAACCCCATTCTCCCGCCTTCTCCCCGTAACCTTTGACCCCCTTACCAATCAAGAACCTATCTATCTCGGTCTTAAATACACTCAGTGACCTGGCCTCCACAGCCTTCTGTGGCAATGAATTCCATAGATTCACCACTCTCTGGCTAAAGAAGTTTCTCCTCATCTCTATCCTAAAAGGTCTTCCCTTTACTCTGAGGCTGTGCCCTCGGGTCCTAGTCTCTCCTACTAATGGAAACATCTTCCCCACGTCCACTCTATCCAGGCCTTTCAGTATTCTGTAAGTTTCAATCAGATCCCCCCTCATCCTTCTAAACTCCATCGAGTGTAGACCCAGAGTCCTCAAACGTTTCTCATATGTTAAGCCTTTCATTCCTGAGCTTGAGTGAGTATTGTTGAAAAAAAGACACTTTATCTTGCACTCATCAGGGCAATTGCACTGGGACCAATGCCAGGGGAAATAACAACTTCATACTGTATGAGAAGAGAGTGTGGATTGGTTAGCAAGCGAGCTCTAATTGATTGAGGTGCTGCCGTGGAGAATACACCAGTTGATTGTGGCTGACAGTTAACTGCCTAGCGTTATTTGAAATTCAAACCAGGCAGCTAGCTTGACTCTGATTGGTCAAGGCATTGGCCTGATGCATGAACCAGCGAACGGCTGTCGCTTATTTTGTTTAGCTGCAACCGGCGCAATGTGCATACACATTCTTTCAGCAAAATTCAAGCTTTTACTTAATTTATTCGTGGGGATGTGGGCGTCACTGGCTGGGCCAGAATTTATTACCCACCCCTAACTGCGGCCTCCTTGAACCGCTGAAGCCCCTGTGGTGTAGGTACACCCGCCGTGCTGTTAGGGAGGGAGTTCCTGGATTCTGACCCAGCAACAGCGAAGGAACGGCCGATATATTTCCAGGTCAGGATGGAGAGCGGCTCGGAGGGGGAACTTGCAGGTGCTGGTGTTCCCAGCCGTCTGCTGCCCTTGTCCTTCTAGGTGGGAGAGAAAGTGCGTTTGGGAGGCGCTGGACAAAGAACAGGTTCAGCCCTGGGAACCTGGTACAAATCCATCCCCAATCATGGGCCGAAGCAAAGTTCAGACCTTGAGCTGAACAAAGAGTGAAATTGAAAACTTGGACTAATAACGTCAGAATTTTTCATTTCCACGCATAACGATTGCGCAACAAGCGTCACATGCGTCAGGGTCACAGTGGCAATGTTATTACAGTTCCTCCTGATTCATGTTTACTGATTCAGTGACAGGCTGCAGTGAGGTTTCCTGGAAACGCTCCCCTCTGAACGACCTCTGACTGCTGTCCCCCGCGGCCTGACAACTTCCTCGAGTATTGCTCAGCGTCTGTTAATTCCAAATGGCTTTGGCTCTCTCTCTCTCTCTCCGACATGCAGCCCCTCTCATCCCTGAGCCAGAAGGTTGTGGGTTTGAGCCCCACTCCAGAGGGGTGAGCCTAAAATCTTGGTTGGCGCTCCCAGCACTGAGTAAAAGCTAATGCCTTTCATTTGCGTGTCTCATTGTAGTCACTGCTGCAATGTAGGGTATGCAGTTGTACCTTTCCCCACTGCCATTTCCTACAAACAACATGTCTGATGTCTGAGCGAGGGATGAATATTGGCTGTAGGACACAGGGTGGGGGGGTGGGAAACTCCCTTGTTCTTAAAAATGTCAACACTGGGACCGTTCACACCCAGCCAACAGGGAAGACAAGGCTTCACTTCATTGTCTCACCTGAAAGACAGTGCTGGCACTCCCTCAGCACTGCACCGGGAGCGTCAGCCGGGATTCTGTGCTGAAGTCTCTTGGTGTGGGTCTCGAGACCAAAACCTTCTACGTTAGAGGCCAGAGGAAAGAGAGAGGCAATATAATCGGCCGTTCCTTCACTGCCGCTGGGTCAAAATCCTGGAGGTCCCTCCCTAACAGCGCGGCGGGTGTACCTACACCACATGGGGCTGCAGCGGCTCAAGGAGGCAGCAGCTCGCCCACCCCCTTCTCCCTGATTCAACCACCTTCACCGCCATCGTCTTTACCCTGTATGGCCTACATGTCACTCCAGGCTCCCACCCCCAGCAACGTGGTTAAGTCTAAACTCCCGGTGCAATGCCCTAGAACCCACTCGGCTCAAGGGCAATTAGAGTTGGCAGCAAATGCCATGCATATGCACATGAAAGGATTTAAAAGAAGACTCTAAAATAGATGATCTGCTCATTGTCACGTCGCTGTTTGTAGGAGCTTCCTGTGCACAAATTGACTGCATTTGAAAAGCTTTAACAGACAGAGGTGGGGGTGGGGGTGTAGTCGTTGGAGGGTATAACGAGCCAGCAATCTGCTATTGCCCACTTGGGTGGGTGCTGCCTTAACTTTAGCAACAAGCCTCAGTTTGACCCCAAATTTCTTTTGCATGCGGGTCTTGTACAAAACATTTGCCTCTTCTTTTTTTTTTTGTTTGTTAAAAGGTTCCTTCTTCCTTTTCAGAAGTGAAAGCAATTGCCATGGTCCAATGGGCTGTGGAGTCCGCAGAGTATTGTGTGACCTCATTGTGGTCTCGTTTGCTAAAACCGCTTTCAACAAGCTGTCAAGATTCAGTCAGAAGTAACTTGTGCTGCCTGCAGATCGAGCAGAGCAAGAGTCACCGTGCGCCCATATGGCTGCTGTCCCTGTCTGCAACTCAACCGATACACAGGGAGGGCAGGAGAATGGTGCTGAGCTAGGAGGATCGGCCGTGATCCCCTTGAATGGTGAACAATGAGGTCACGTAATTCTCTGCAGACTCCTCCACAGCCCATTGGACCATGGCAAAGGACAAAGGGCTGAATGGCTTCCCAGAACGAGAAAACGGGAAATAAGAGCACTAGTCCGAACTGGTCTTGTATACCTTATAATGGAACACTAGTAAAAACTGGGAAATAAGAGTACTGGTCCGAACTGGTCTTGTATACCTTATAATGGAACACCCATAAAAACTGGGGAATAAGAGTACTGGTCCGAACTGGTCTTGTATATCTTATAATGGAACACCCATAAAAACTGGGAAATAAGAGCACTGGTCCGAACTGGTCTTGTATACCTTATAATGGAACATCAGTAAAAACTGGGGAATAAGAGTACTGGTCCGAACTGGTCTTGTAAACCTTAAAGTGCGCCTCCCACCCCCGCTCAGCTGAACCTAGCCAGACCCTGACCACTGGGTTAAGTTTAAGCCCTGTGCAACGCTTCATGTCAAGGCACCATTGGCGGAACTGATCAAAATAGCGCCCCTCCCCTACCACCCACCCCCCCCCCCCCCCCCCCCACCCTACACAGGGGGAAATCCTGACCTCAACCTTCAGACTATGAACTGGGTTGCTTTCTCCACAGGCGCTGCCTGGCCTGCTGAATGCTTCCGGCATTTTCTGCTCCCAGCAGCCGCGGCATTTCGTTCCGGCAAAAACCCCGTTTTTTTTTGTGAGGCAAGGGTCGTGTGGGAGATGCAGACAGGAAAGCGGCGCCGGGGTCCATAACCGGGTCCAGCCATGATCTTAGTGAATGGTGGAGCAGGCTCGGGCTGGGAGAGGGGGCAGGGCAACATATGGCCTACTCCTGCTTCGATGCTCCTATGTTCCTACCTCTCGTTCATCATTATATCCCCATACCACTAAACCCAAAGCCATCCCACTGTCCCGCCCTTTCCCCATAAGTCCTGTCCCCCTCCTTGAAGACCCATTAACCGTGGACTTCCATGACTCTGCTTGGCCAAGCACTGCAGTGCAGTTCGGCCTCCAATACCAGGCTCTATCTTGTGCGGGGGGTCACTGGAGTGGGACTCGAGCCCGCATGCCTTGGAACTCAGAGATGAGAGCTCGCTTGCTCCCACCGCCCCCTCACCCCTCCCTCAAAGCCTGCAACGATTTACCCCTGCTGCTGCACAGAGCTCCTGTTGGAAATGGTGACTGATATTTGCAGATGATGATGGTTGCATCGCTGGGAGACAAGAGCTCGAGTGCAAAAATGTGGTTCCAAAGATAAAAAGGTTAGACTCTGATCATGTGCCTGCATGTGTATGTGTGGTCAGCCTGATCAGATATAGGTTCCACCATTTGCCCTGCACTGTGTTTCATCTGAAACATCAATGCCTTACAAAAAATACATTTCGCTCTTTTTGCTAACCATCTTCTTCCAAACTTTATACCCCAGTCAGCAATCCGATCAACCGCCCAGCGCCAAACTCTTGTGGTGTCCACTTTCAGGTCTTTTCTAAGGTTTGGCTCGGCGCACTGACTGCTCTCTCATGCCCCACAGAGAGTCCTAGGTTCAGCCTAGGTACTTGTGCCAGCAGGCTTTTGATGGGGTCAATGGCCTTCCAGAGGATTACACTTTATCAATTCCAAACTAAGCCCCCTGCCCCACCTCCTCCCCATAACCATGCCCTCCGCCTTCAGGTACCATGACCTAGGAGAGAGTTGGCAACAATGGGCTTTCATTGGATTGGTCCATGATGGTGCTTGGCAAAGTACCACAGTGGTTTGCCTTTGCCTTCTGCAGTATGGCCCACTCTCTCCCCATAACCCTGCATCAATCCCAAATTAATTCCACTGCCCCACTCTCTCCCCATAGCCCTGTATCAATCCCAAACTAATCCCACTGCCCCACTTTCTCCCCATAGCCCTGTATCAATCCCAAACTAATCCCACTGCCCCACTCTCTCCCCATAGCCCTGTATCAATCCCAAACTAATCCCACTGCCCCACTCTCTCCCCATAGCCCTGTATCAATCCCAAACTAATCCCACTCCCCCACTCTCTCCCCATAACCCTGTATCAATCCCAAACTAATCCCACTGCCCCACTTTCTCCCCATAGCCCTGTATCAATCCCAAACTAATCCCACTGCCCCACTCTCTCCCCATAGCCCTGTATCAATCCCAAACTAATCCCACTGCCCCACTCTCTCCCCATAGCCCTGTATCAATCCCAAACTAATCCCACTGCCCCACTCTCTCCCCATAGCCCTGTATCAATCCCAAACTAATCCCACTGCCCCACTCTCTCCCCATAGCCCTGTATCAATCCCAAACTAATCCCACTCCCCCACTCTCTCCCCATAACCCTGTATCAATCCCAAACTAATCCCACTGCCCCACTTTCTCCCCATAGCCCTGTATCAATCCCAAACTAATCCCACTGCCCCACTCTCTCCCCATAACCCTGCATCAATCCCAAACTAATCCCACTGCCCCACTCTCTCCCCATAGCCCTGTATCAATCCCAAACTAATCCCACTGCCCCACTCTCTCCCCATAACCCTGCATCAATCCCAAATTAATTCCACTGTCCCACTCTCTCCCCATAGCCCTGTATCAATCCCAAACTAATCCCACTGCCCCACTCTCTCCCCATAGCCCTGTATCAATCCCAAACTAATCCCACTGCCCCACTCTCTCCCCATAACCCTGTATCAATCCCAAACTAATCTCACTGCCCCACTCTCTCCCCACAGCCCTGTATCAATCCCAAACTAATTCCACTGCCCCACTCTCTCCCCATAACCCTGTATCAATCCCAAACTAATCCCACTGCCCCACTCTCTCCCCATAGCCCTGTATCAATCCCAAACTAATCCCACTGCCCCACTCTCTCCCCATAACCCTGTATCAATCCCAAATTAATCCCACTGCCCCACTTTCTCCCCATAGCCCTGTATCAATCCCAAACTAATCCCACTGCCCCACTTTCTCCCCATAACCCTGTATCAACACCAAACTAATCCCACTGCCCCGCTCTCTCCCCATAGCCCTGTTTCAATCTCAAACTTATCCCACTGTCCCACTCTCTCCCCATAGCTCTGTATCCATCCCAAACTAATCCCACTGCCCCCACTCTCTCCCCATAGACCTGTATCAACACCAAACTAGTCCCACTGCCCCACTCTCTCCCTACAGCCCTGTATCAATCCCAAATTAACCCCACTGCTCCACTCTCTCCCCATAACCCTGTATCAATCCCAAATTAACCCCACTGCCCCATTCTTTCCCCATAGCCCTGTATCAATCCCAAACTAATCCCACTGCCCCACTCTCTCCCCATAGCCCTGTATCAATCCCAAACAAATCCCACTGCCCCACTCTCTCCCCATAGCCCTGTATCAATCCCAAACGAATCCCACCGCACCGGCCCCTCCCTGTAGGCCTTCCTAATATCAAGCCCGAGATGCCGAGTTTCTATATTTCACCAAATAGTCTGGACAGGAAATGTGCAATTAAGTCGGGGCTCCCTGATGAGTTCATGATGGTCAAAATATTTTCCAGGTTGCTTCACTACCAACCGATCAGCTGAGCGCTGCAGAGGAATGATTGGTTACGTTGGAGAATTTCCCTCAACCTCATGTGATATATCATCACCACAACGTTATTTATAAATCAGTCAGTGAGGTTTCTGATTACTGTTGAGACTGGTTATTGGGCTGCGCTGTTTGATTTCTGGCGCTGCTTAGAAAATCTTTTGCTCTGTGCAGTCCCTGGGTCGTTCTCACTCTCCTTTTGCCAAGACCTCTCGGGATTCGTGCTTTTGGACTGGTGAGTACCCCTCGTTGAGCTGGCGCTCCATGTCTTATCGCCGAGCAGTCTTTTTGTGCCCTGAGTGGCTTTAGTATTGAAAGCAAAGCCTCCATCAAGAGGTGTGAATCATTCCTCACTCAGAAGGCTGCAGTTATCGCTGAGGTTATTATACAGAGTTCGGGCTCTTTACCCCCCAGACAAGCCTGGGGCGATTTGAATCAGGGAGGAACGAGCTTGCATTTGTATAGCACCTTTTTGCCACCTTTGTCCAGTGGGGACGTTATGGAATGCAGGGAGTGGAGCAGAGGGACAAGAGGAGGTGAATCAGTGAGACCTTGGCCAATCTGAGCTTGGCCCGTATCCCAGGACAGCCATGGCACACAAAAGATCTATCAACCTCCGGTAGAAAATGAATAGTTAATCCTGCGCCAATTGCCATTTGCCAAAGAGAGTTCCAAACTTCTACCCCACCCCATTTCTGAATCTTGCACCCAAAAAGCTTGGCTCCATTTTTAGACTCATCTACCTTGCACCCCCCCGCCCCCCGCCTCCAGTTTTGCCAGTCCTGTTCTCCAACCTTCCTAATATCACTCGCCCAGCCGGTGGGCTGGCAGTTCAACAACCGGGAAAATATTTCTTTTAACCATTGTGAACTGATCAAGCAGCCCCGACTCCATCGGGAATTGGAAAATAGGCGAGGCCATCGGCACCAAATCAAATTTCAACCGTCAAATCAACAACAACAACTTGCATGTATGTAGCGCCATTAACCTGTCCTGGGAGTGTTTGATGGAGACAGTGTAGAGGGAGCTTTACTCTGTATCTAACCCCGTGCTGTACCTGTCCTGGGAGTGTTTGATGGGGATAGTGTAGAGGGAGCTTTACTCTGTATCTAACCCCGTGCTGTACCAGCCCTGGGAGTGTTTGATGGGGACGGTGTAGAAGGAGCTTTACTCTGTATCTAACCCCGTGCTGTACCAGCCCTGGGAGTGTTTGATGGGGACGGTGTAGAAGGAGCTTTACTCTGTATCTAACCCCGTGCTGTACCTGTCCTGGGAGTGTTTGATGGGGACGGTGTAGAGGGAGCTTTACTCTGTATCTAACCCCGTGCTGTACCTGTCCTGGGAGTGTTTGATGGGGACAGTGTAGAGGGAGCTTTACTCTGTATCTAACCCCATGCTGTACCTGTCCTGGGAGTGTTTGATGGGGACAGTGTAGAGGGAGCTTTACTCTGTATCTAACCCCGTGCTGTACCTGTCCTGGGAGTGTTTGATGGGGACAGTGTAGAGGGAGCTTTACTCTGTATCTAACCCCGTGCTGTACCTGTCCTGGGAGTGTTTGATGGGGACAGTGTAGAGGGAGATTTACTCTGTATCTAACCCCGTGCTGTACCTGTCCTGGGAGTGTTTGATGGGGACAGTGTAGAGGGAGCTTTACTCTGTATCTAACCCTGTGCTGTACCTGTCCTGGGAGTGTTTGATGGGGACATTGTAGAGGGAGCTTTACTCTGTATCTAACCCTGTGCTGTACCTGCCCTGGGAGTGTTTGATGGGGACAGTGTAGAGGGAGCTTTACTCTGTATCTAACCCTGTGCTGTATCTGTCCTGGGAGTGTTTGATGGAGACAGTGTAGAGGGAGTTTTACTCTGACTTCCAGGACCTCCCTTCTGGGTCAAAATCCGGCCATTTCTGAGCTGCCCAAGGATTGCCAGAACAGATCCAGCCGAGAGGTGATCCGTGCTTTGTAAATGTTTCCCAGATCTTCAGTGCTCTGTCGGGCGTCACGGCGACGCCCAGGGTTCCGGCCGCATGAACCAAGCTGCCTGCTGGTCCGAGCCTCCCTGCCAATTGTAGGATTCTCGTCGAGAGGCCCACTCCCTCCTCCCGGCTCGGGAAAACGCCCGAATCCGGAAGGCCCGGCTGTTGCCGGAAAAATCGAGCCTTTGTTTTGTGTTGCTGCGTCATTCCCTGTTCCAGGATTTTACCGCTGCTGAGAAAATGATTGTTTTGCTGAGCTGGCCAGTTTTCCAGGGTTTTGAATGAGACCCCATGGGGGCTGTGGGGTCGGGGGGGGGAGGGGTGGGTGGGGGGCAGATTCGGATTGGACTAACAAACATGTTTCCTTTTCTGTCTCCAGGCAGGGATTCACAAAATGGATTCCATCTACCTCATAGGGAGTCTCTGTCTGCTGTCCCAGATCGCAGGGTTACATGCCGGTAAGAAGCATCTTCACCACCCACACACCCCCACACGCCCCAGTCCCTCCCCTGGGGGAGTGCACTGTGATCGGACTCCCTCACTGAGTCCCGATAAACCTGTAGAGGGAGATTTACTCTGTATCTAACCCCGTGCTGTATCTGTCCTGGGTGTGTTTGATGGGGACAGTGTAGAGGGAGCTTTACTCTGTATCTAACCCCGTGCTGTACCTGTCCTGGGAATGTTTGATGGGGACAGTGTAGAGGGAGCTTTACTCTGTATCTAACCCCGTGCTGTACCTGTCCTGGGAGTGTTTGATGGGGACAGTGTAGAGGGAGCTTTACTCTGTATCTAACCCCGTGCTGTACCTGTCCTGGGAATGTTTGATGGGGACAGCGTAGAGGGAGCTTTACTCTGTATCTAACCCCGTGCTGTACCTGTCCTGGGAGTGTTTGATGGGGACAGTGTAGAGGGAGCTTTACTCTGTATCTAACCCCATGCTGTACCTGCCCTGGGAGTGTTTGATGGGGACAGGGTAGAGGGAGATTTACTCTGTATCTAACCCCGGGCTGTACTTGTCCTGGGAGTGTTTGATGGGGACAGTGTAGAGGGAGCTTTACTCTGTATCTAACCCCGTGCTGTACCTGCCCTGGGAGTGTTTGATGGGGACAGTGTAGAGGGAGCTTTACTCTGTATCTAACCCTATGCTGTACCTGCCCTGGGAGTGTTTGGTGGGGACAGTGTAGAGGGAGCTTTACTCTGCATCTAACCCTGTGCTGTACCTGTCCTGGGAGTGTTTGATGGGGACAGTGTAGAGGGAGTTTTACTCTGTTTTTAACACCTTTGTGTCTCTGCCACTGATTTCTTGCATTTTGCCACCTCGAATTCCCATCTCCTTCATGGACACAGGTCACCAACTGAAAGCTTTTAAAAAGATTTTGCAGGGAGATTATTTGATCCATCAAGGGTATTCCCTGTTCCCTGAAGTACTGTGGCATTGATAAATGGTGTGAATTAGTATTAGAGAGCGATAGAGAGGCAGAGTGAGAAAATGAAAGGAAAGAGGTCGAGAGAGAGAGATCTCGAAACACAGTATGAGAGACAATAGAAAAGAGAAAGGAGAGCAGACAAGGATGTATTGCTCAGTGGAGAGAGAGAGAGATGAAGCGAGATCAATGTCCAGGTAAATACATACAGCGGGTGGTTCAGTTTCAGTACTGACTGAGTTTATCTTTTCCTTTTCTCAGAGGATGTGAAGTGTGTGGAAGCAAAACCATCCATAGAGGCCATAATTGGAGATGACGTATCTTTGCCATGTTTCTTTAGTAACCCGAGTGAGATCCAAGGAATGGCATCAGTCTCCTGGCAGATGGGACTCGGCAATGAGTCTATTGTTGTGCATGCAGAGGACAAGGCGGGAGTGAATGTGGAATCACAGGCTGATGAGTTTAAAGGACGCACCAGCCTCTCACATTCCTGGAATGTAACGGGTAACGCATCCCTGACCATCACTCAGATAAAAGCCACCGATTCTGGAAAATACATATGTTTCATTAAAGGCCAATATTTCGCCACATCGTGTACCCGGCTGGAGCTGACAGTGCGGTCAGGTAGGAGACACATCTTCTAACTCACTGCCTTGAGTGTGTTGCATTTCAATGTTTGCTTGATGCAGACAGACTGGCAAATGAAACATAGATTTGGTTCATTTGAAGATTTACTACAGGAGACTGATTTACTATAAAGATTCAACAGCTATTGTTAACAGGAAAGCTCCAGCTGCAATTCCTTCATACCATATGCTGCTAGCTAACCTGAAAGCTGCTCTGAACAATGTCCGCTGGTCGTGTGGTTTACATCCTGGCTGCTTATCGTTAGCATACTTTCTCCTAAAGCGATATCACAGGAGAATGCAGCCTCTCCCATCCAGGCTTGCATTTATACAGAGATAAAAACAAAAAAACTGCAGGTGCTGGAAATCCAAAACAAAAACAGAATTACCTGGAAAAACTCAGCAGGTCTGGCAGCATCGGCGGAGAAGAAAAGAGTTGACGTTTCGAGTCCTCATGACCCTTCGACAGAACTTGAGTTCGAGTCCAAGAAAGAGTTGAAATATAAGCTGGTTTAAGGTGTGTGTGTGGGGGGCGGAGAGATAGAGAGAGAGAGAGGTGGTTGTGTGGACAAACAAGCAGTGATAGAAGCAGATCATCAAAAGATGTCAGCGACAATGGTACAAAAGAACACATAGGTGTTAAAGTTAAAGTTGGTGATATTATCTAAACGAATGTGCTAATTAAGAATGGATGGTAGGGCACTCAAGGTACAGCTCTAGTGGGGGTGTTTTTTTTTAATTCAACAACTTTAGGTCGTGAGCTCCCTCCCCCATCCCCACCCCCTTTCTGTTTCCCCCTTTTTCCCTTTTTTTTCCAATAAATTATATAGATTTTTCTTTTCCCACCTATTTCCATTATTTTTAAATATCTTAAAATCTTTTATGCTCCCCGCACCCCCACTAGAGCTATACCTTGAGTGCCCTACCATCCATTCTTAATTAGCACATTCGTTTAGATAAAATCACCAACTTTAACTTTAACACCTATGTGTTCTTTTGTACCATTGTCGTTGACATCTTTTGATGATCTGCTTCTATCACTGCTTGTATGTCTACACAACCACCTCTCTCTCTCTCTCTCTCTCTCCGCCCCCCACACACACACCTTAAACCAGCTTATATTTCAACTCTTTCTTGGACTCGAACTCAAGTTCTGTCGAAGGGTCATGAGGACTCGAAACGTCAACTCTTTTCTTCTCCGCCGATGCTGCCAGACCTGCTGAGTTTTTCCAGGTAATTCTGTTTTTGTTTTGCATTTATATAGCACCCTTTACCACTTCAGGACATCCTAAAATGTGTTACAGCTGGTGAGGCAGTTTTCAGAAGTGTAGTTGCTGTCATAATGTAAGAAAACCAGCAGGCAATTGACGTGCAGCAAGCGCACAAAATGTGGTAATGGCAGATCATTTGGGTCTTTTTTGGTGATGTTAGCTGAGGGATAAAGGTTGGTTCCAAGGCACCAAAATAAGGCCCTGTGCTCTTCTTTGACATAGCAGCACTTGATCATTTGCCCGACCTGAGATGGCAGACTAGGCCTCAATTTAATGTCTTATCTGAAAGACAGCGGTGTCGGTAATGCAGCAACCCCTCAGCACTGCAGCACCCCCTCAGCACTGCAGCACCCCCTCAGTACTGCAGCGCCCCATCAGTACTGCAGCGCCCCCTCAGTACTGCAGCGCCCTCTCAGTACTGCAGCGCCCCCTCTTTACTGCAGCACCCCCTCAGTACTGCAGCACCCCTCAGCACTGCAGTGCCCCCTCAGTACTGCAGCACCCTCTCAGTACTGCAACGCCCCCTCAGTACTGCAGCACCCCCTCAGTACTGCAGCTCCCCTCAGTATTGCAGCACCCCCTCAGTACTGCAGCACCCCTCAGTACTGCAGCACCCCTCAGCACTGCAGTGCCCCCTCAGTACTGCAGCACCCCCTCAGTACTGCAGCACCCCTCAGTACTGCAGTGCCCTCTCAGTACTGCAGCACCCCCTCAGCACTGCAGCACCCCTCAGCACTGCATCGGAAGTGTTGCCCACGGTTACCTCCTCGAATCCCCGAGGGGGGGATTTGTAGCCACAACATCCTACCTCAGAGCTAGTGGAGAGCAATAGCCACTGAAGGAGAGCTGGCACTAGATAGCCAGGTCCACACATTAACAGTGGCCCACAGGATGGGGCCTTGAGGGAACTGCCAAGTCAGTGGGTGGGGGTGATGTGGGAAGGAATACAGAGTAGGTGACAGCTCCATGCCCTTGTTCTTCCACCCCCCCTTCCCCTCTTGGCAAACTCCTTCAGCCCTACAACCCTCCGAGATCCCTGTGCCCCTCCAATTCTGGCCTCATGAGCGTCCCCGATTTCCATCACTCGACCAGTGTCAGCATTCCTTCAACTAACTGGGCCCTGAGCTCCGGAATTCCCTCCCTAAAACTTCTCCAGCTCCCCCTCCTCCTTTCCAGCAACTCCTTACAATCACCAACGACCTTCTTTGTGCCTTCACTAATGCCCCTTCAGGGAAGGAACTCTGCCCTCCTTACCCGGTCTGGCCGACACGTGACCCCTGACCCAATGTGGTTGGCTCAATTGCAATTTTTTATTATTCATTCACGAGACGCGGGTGTCGCTGGCTGGGCCCAGAGTCTATCTCCCGTCCCTAATTGCCCCTCGAGTAGGTGGTGGCGAGCTGCCTTCTTGAACCTCTGCAGTCCCTGTGGTGTAGGTACACCCGCTGTAGCTCGCTCGGCCTTTCAGGGGGCAGTTAGGAGTCAACCACATAGGGTCAGGGGTCACGTGTAGGCCAGACCGGGTAAAGGGGGCAGATTTCCTTCCCTAAAGTGAAACAGATGGTTTTTTGACAACAATACGATAGTTTTACGATCCCTATCAGTAGAAACTAGCATTTTATTCCAGATTTATGAATTAGTAGCATTGAAATTACCCCGGGTGCTGTAAAGGGATTTGAACTCACATTATTAGTCCAAACCTCTGCATCATTAGCCCAGAAACGTAACTACCAGACTCTTTATGTGACCCCGAATGAAATTTTAAAAGATTTTACTCCTTTCAAGTGTTGTGGGATATTTTACTGACGTCTACAAATGTAAATTATCATTGGTTTCACAATTCCTATTTATCAGCCATGATGTTATTGAATGTAGGGAGTGGCAGACTTGATGGGCTGAATGGCCTCTACCTGCTCCTGTTCCTTATGTTCATTGTATCTACACCCAGCTTCTAAACTCACCAATTTTTTATTTCCTGTTTGTTCAAACATTAGGAGCATTTCAACCCTGTGGGCATCTCTCTGCTTGGATCGTTCTCCTGCTCCTTCCACTGACCAAGATTCTAACATGATCGTCGTTCCTCTTTTCCTGCGGCTGTGACCAGTGGCTCTTCCCTTGCTGCCTCGCAAACCCCTACCACGGCACCCCCCTCCCCCGCCACACAACAACCCGCTCCGAGGGAAGCAGAAAACACATTGATACCTGCGAAACTCCTGATGTCTTCCAGCACCAAACTACCCCCCCACCACCACCCCAATCCCCAACTAGCTGGGCAGTCCAGGACGCGGGAGTCATGATCTCAGGGTAAAGGCTCAGCCATTTTCGACCAAGATGAAGAGAAGTGTCTTCACTCAGAGAGCTGTGGACATTCATTCACCAACATCATTCAGGACAAAGACGGATAGGTTTTTGAACACTTAATGTAATCAGGGAATGGGGGCTGACCGGGGGTTGGGACTGATACTATGGGTGCTATTCATGCAGCTAAATGATAGTGTATGTGCTGCATGTTATTGTAAGGTAAAGGGGCTCATAGAGGAAGAGTGTTATAAGCATTTGCTTTCAGAGAATTTCCTGCCACTTCCTTCCCAATGATAAACTTTGCAGCCCATGGATTCCCAGGATTCTGTTTTGGGACCATTGCTTTAATCAATGACCAATGTAGCATTCTGTGTTAAAATGTTCATCAGGTACCTTATTGTCACGTAAGCTATTAGCAATGTGCGTCTTATTTATGTATACAATAAAGAACTCCACAACAAAAACATTGGTTTTTAAAGCATTGATGGACCTCCTATGGCATTGAAGTTGTTGCATGTGCCCGATATATGAGCTGGCCATCTTAGTTGCTGTTATACTCGAGAATGACAAGTGGTGAAGGATGGAACCGGAGCCAATATTTACACACTTTGAGAAGTATTTACAGAAGTATGCGTTGCCAACATGCCCCTCCTAATCCAGCCACATTTTCATCTGCTCCTATTCATAGGGACACAAGTGAATCTCCCATTAATGCCCATCATCGGGACACAATTAAATACAATTAGCATACAATTAGCATACAATTTACATTTTCTGTTTTCCATTCCCTTTTCTTCAGCGTTTTGTTCTGCTTCTTCCTCTTCCACTTTGCACCCACGCACAACACCACCCATCCCCCCCACCCTCCCCCCATCCTCCCCCAAAAATACACAGGCCAGCCCCCACCCCCCCCCCTCAGCAGACATGACACTTGCCTCCATGTTGGCCTCCAGGGTTTGCGTCACCATGAGGTCTCAGAAAAAACAACCGACGTGGGGCGAAACTTTCTGCCTGTCGGACGGGCCAGTCGGGAGCTGGCGCGGAGCCGATCGCCACCTGCGACCTGCTGCGCGCGTCGCCATTTTAGGTGGGCGGGTCAATTAAGCTCAGCGCTACCCGTGCATTGAAGTTGTTGCACGTGCCCAATATGTGAGCCGGCCATCTTAGCTGCTGTTATACTCGAGAATGACAAGTGGTGAAGGATGGAACCGGAGCCAATATTTACGCACTTGGGGTGGGGGTGGGGGTTTAGGGAGAGTTGGGGCCTGCGCTGTTTTGCGTTAAGTTCAGATTGAAAGTTTGAAGTGAAGAAAGGTTAACATTACTCAGATATGTCCCCTCATATGTCACCTTAAGGCCGGACGGGCAGTGTTGATAGTTACCCCAGTTGGTCTCTCAATGGGCTTTAACAGGCCTCGGGCAGGATGAAAGGCCTGAGTGACGCACGCCCGATGTCACCGCGTGGCATCTTATGCTTCGGCGAGCGGAACCCGCCCCCGCCCGCCGCCGAGGAAACTCTGGCCATGATGTCACTCAACGCGCCCCCTCAGACAGACCTCAAACCACCCCCGCCCCCGTCCACCACATTGGCTTGAAGCGGGAGGCCGTGGTGTGGTGGTATCGTCGGCCGGAGTGTTGTGGTGGGGACCTGGGTTCGAATCCTGCTGCGGCAGAGGGTGGACCTTGAATTTAATGGAAATCTGGAATTAGATGACCATAAAACTGTTGGCGTATAAAATCCATCTAGTTCACTAATGTCCTTTAGGGAAGGAAATCTGCTGTCCTTAGCTGGTCTGGCCTACACATGACTCCAGACCCACAGCATTGTTGGCTGTTTAAAAAAATGCCCTCTGAACAAGGGCATTTAGGGATGGGCAATAAATGCTGGGCCTAGCCCCCAGCGATGCTGTCAATGAGTAAAGGAGTAAAAAAAGGTGGCCTTCTGTGTTACTTGACAGGCCCAGCATAGAAACAGGAGGAGGCCATTGAGATCCTTGAGTCTGTTCCTCCATTCCATGAGACTACATCTGACCTGTGATCTAACTCCATAAACTTACCTTTTCCCCATATCTCTTAATACCTCTAGTGAACAAAAATCCATCAACCATCATTAAAATTAACAACTGATCCAGTGGCAATTGCCATTTGCTTGATGGGCACCCCATTCACTCTCTGCACCACTGACGCACAGTAGCAGCAGCGTGTGTACCATCTACAAGATGCACTGCAGCAACTCACCAAGGCTCCTTAAGCAGCACCTTCCGAACCCATGACCAATACCATCTAGAAGGACAAGGGCAGCAGACACATGGGGAACACCACCACCTGGAAGTTCCCCTCCAAGTCACTCACCATCCTGACTTGGGAATATATCGGCCGTTCCTTCACTGTCGCTGGGTCAAAATCCTGGAACTCCCTCCCTAACAGCGCGGTGGGTGTACCTACACCACATAGACTGCAGCAGTTCAAGAAGGCAGCTCACCACCACCTTCTCAAGGGGCAATTAGGGATGGGCAATAAATGCTGGGCCCAGTCAGTGAATCCCAAATTCCCGTGAATGATTTTTAAAAATAAATTTGTGTCAGACCAACTTCGACCAAACTTTGTGTGTAGAAGTGTTCCCTCGTTTCACCCCCCGAAATATCTGGCTCCGATTTTCAGACCCTGCCCCTTAGTCTTCACTGCCCAACCAGCGGAACTAGACCCTCTCTATCTTTCTGCTCCCCTTAATGCCTGGAAAACCCTTTATCGAATCACCATTGAACCTTCCAAGTCCCAGGGAATTTAGCGTAATCGCCCGTCATAATTTACCCCTTGGATTCCAAGCCCCCGATGTCGAGCTGTGCTGGTGGCATTGCTTTGGGTTTGGCATGTTGGCACAGGTATTCCGCGTGCCACGCCTTCTCCCGTTCGATTGACGTGCCCTCCGAAGAGGTGGGCGGAGCCACCGTGCGGATCAGAGCCACCGGGGTTTCCCAAGGGCAATTAAGGTGCGGTCACCGGGTCCTGGTGGGACTGATTTTTGAGGTGCTGTGGGGTCCGCATGCCCACTGATGCCCGGGTCAAGGAATGCTTTTGTTGTCCCTCTGTTATGCGGGCCAGGGAGTGTTGGCGGGTTGGTGGGATGTCATGGAGGACCATAGCGTGGCCCGGCCTGACTGCCAGTGTGTGCGTCAGTACCCATCATCTCCCTCGTCCTCTCCCTGACCCTTTAGACAGTGGGCCTGGCTGGTGCACAGTCACTCGCGGGTATGCTGCCTCCTGATGGCCACAGAGCTGAACAGCGATCGAGCTTGATGCTGGATCATGGCGTTCCAGGGTTTATGGGAGCGGGCTGGCGTTAACTGAGGCATCGAGGACTTTGGGGAAAGCATCCGTGTGAAAGGAATCTAGTTCACTCACCCGGGGTGAAACTGTGAGTATTCACTCTTCAGAGAAAAAGACCATCGGCTGTTTGTTTCATAACATGAGAAGTTGCGGGTTGATTGTTGTTGCTACTAGTCAGCAACAGAATTGGAGCGCTGTTTCATCCCATATAATGGCAATAGGAGGCTGGAGATGTCTGAGACACTGTGCCAGGATTGTCATTGTAAAAGCTGAAATCCCTTAAATAAACTCTAGAGGGAGAGACAGAGGGTTGCACTGGAGGGAGGAGATGGGACTACGGAACCAAGCGGATGTAAATAGGAGTGATGGTGAGGGGCAGGGGTGGGAGTTGCCGGGGGAGTGAGGTTGGGGGGCGCGGATGAAGGGGATTGGGTGGGAGGTAGAAATAGGACTGAGGAGGGGATGGGAGTGAGGGGAGAAGATGGGGTTGAGATTGAAGGGAGGGTATGGCAGTGGGGGAGGAGTGGGGCGGTGAGGGGGGGGGAGATGGGAGTGAGAATGAAGGGAGTAGGTGGGGGTGGGTGTGAAGGAAAGGGATGGGATTGGGGGATGGGGAAGGGTCAGGGCTGATATGAACAATATTCTCAGGAAGGACGATACTCATTACATCATGGGCACACCGCTGAGAGGGGCAGAATATTGCATTTGTTATAGGCAGGGAAAGGAGTGTCATGAAGCTATTAATGGACATGTTATCATTGGAAAATATATTTCTTTTAAGATAGAGGTTTAGTCTGTCGGTGTGTCTTAATTGGATTAAAGCCGGCTAGTCTGGGTGCTTTGTTGTGTACTAGTTTTGATATATAAACAGAGAGGAAGAATGCATTTGCATTTTTTGAATAGAGCATTCAAGATGTGGGGTGAATTCTGACACCTAGCGAGCAGAGATCAAGCAATATGATTATATTGTTAATAAATGTTGGTACCATGAAAGGGGTTTTAATGTTAGAAGAGACTGGTCATACAATGCAAACTTACATTCAGCGGGCTGGGCCAGGTATAACAAGATGCCCAGTTTGTGTGTGTGTAGAACAGAAGCAATGTAAGATCAAAAGGCAGCTGTAAGCCTCCAACTGGCTCCACTGGAACCAAAGTGAAAAGAACCTCATTTTAAATTCGTAAGGTGAAAATGCTTTGCCTGGTGTCCAGTTGAGTCTATGGGCTGCTTTTGCCTTAATGGAGATTAGTTTGAGAATTTGTTAAAAGCTATGATCATAGTAATTTGTAGTCATGTGCATATATTTAACTTGTGTAAATTAATAAAATGTTTCATTTAGCTTAATATAAAATCTCTCGAGAGCTGATGGTATGATTCCTGAACTTAGAGTTGCATTTTACATACACTGCTTAAAATTATAGGTTATGACAGTTGTTTAAAGTTTCCCTCTTGGATCTTTTTAAAAAATAACTCAGCTTTACCAACTGCTCGGTCATAACAGGAGGCAAAACTGAACTCATTTATTTTCTCATCATCAGTCCGTAAGCAGAGTTGCTTTAATTTTTGAAATAGACTGTGGCATGTTTCCCTAAACCCTCTCCTTATGAGATCAATTGTAAATGTGACTTCCAGTAAGCTCGTTTTAGGGTTAAATCAGAAGTATAGTTTATTCATACATTCAAACCCGGGGGGGGGGGTGATCGCAACTTCTCACACACACACACACACACACACACACACACACACACACACACACACACACACACTCACACACACACACACACAGACACACACACAATAACATAATAAGGAAAGGTGAGTTATTACAACTATGAATAGCTTAAAAGAAAAAGCACCACAAATATGGAGATCATTTCACATGATTTCCAGAGTCCAGAAAGTCCGAGTCCAGTGAGTGTTCCTTCACAGAGCAGCTACAGTTCAAGCAGGTTCAGCTAGCTATTGCGGAATCCCTTTAAAGTTGATGGGGATGCGGCACAATGAGGTTGATTTACAGACACCTGGTCTGAAGACAGGCAGGCATAAACCTCCAGAGAGGATTAGGCTTGAAGCGGGCTGTTGGTCAGCCTGGAGTCCTGCTCTGATGGTTGCATGCTGGAGGCTAAACAGCAGACTGAGTTGTGAGTCCAGAACTGTAATGTTCAAACCTTCCAAAGACCAGGAACTTAGGTCATGTGATGTTGGTCATTAAGGGGTCAGTTGCAAGCTAACAAGCAGTCCCTATGTCTCTGGTAAAAATCCATTGTTCACCTTAGGAGAACGATGGTGGCTTTTAGCGCCCCTGCAGGTATAATGAGTTTTTATGGCTCTCGCTTTGTTATAGGGCTAGGCTGGGGAGACCAATTGCCTGTGGGTCCCCAGTTTCACTCATTGCAATATGTCCTCACAATGAGAGGTGTGAGATTCCACAAGCATGAGAGTTAAGCATTTGCCCTGTAACTGCTGTTTGCAAATTTCCAGAAAATGTAGCCAACTTGAGAATCATGTGACCTGTGGCAGTCACCTTATGGTTCAGCAAGGTCTACTTTTCAAAAGAGCAATAAGGTTTGAGTTAAGCAGTTTATGATTTCATTCCTGTGTCGGGGATATAACACATTGAACATGTCAGTAATTTGTTGGAATGCGTCAATCCAACAGAGGAACGGCCTCCCTCGAGTATTGCTGGGTCTACGAGCTCTGAGCGAGCAGGAGGTGCAAGTCATCGAGAGCTCAGTGAACTGAGACAGACCACAGGTTCTCCCAGGACATCTGCATCTGAGCAAAGACAACAGGTACCATCTCACAAGACAACCATGGGCTGTCGACTGTGAACAACAGCTTCCAACTCAATTGTTTCAGAGAGTGACAGCACAGAAACAGGCCATTCGGTCCAATGCTCTGGTGCTGGTCTTTATTGCTCCTCTTATTAGCCTCTTCATCACAGCCCATCAACAGGTCCTTTCTCCCTCATGTGTATATCCAGTTTCCCCTTCAATGGATCCACATTCTTCACCACAATCGCTCCCTGTGAGCGAGTCCCACATTCTCAACACTCACTGAGTAAAGAAGTTGCTCCTGACTTCCTGATTGGATCTATTAGTGACCGTCTTAGACTTATAACCCCCAGTCCTAGTCTCTCCCACAAGTGGAAACATCTACTTTGTGTCTACTCCATCCAAACCTTTCCTAATCTTAAAGACCTCAATCAGGGCACCCCTCAGCCTTCTCTTTTCTAGAGAAAAGAGCCCCAGCCTGTTCAAACATCCCGGATAAGTATAACCTCTCTGTTCTAGTATCACTCAAGTAAAGTTTTTTAAATCCCCAAGGTCACAATATTCTTTTATAATCTGGAGATTCGAACTGTCCACAATTCTCCAAGTGTGGTCCCACCGAGGTTCTGTACAATGCAACGAAGATACAAAGATCTGTCTAGACCCAGTAACCCAGATGGTTTAAGAGCTAAAACATATTTTAAAGGTGTATTCTCTCTTATCTCCAAACATGTTAAACCTGCCAATCCTCCCTTGTGCCTCTCAAGGATTTCAAACTTTTCACCTGACTTACCTGCACAGAATTTATTGGCCTATGAAGAATTCTGTGGTGCACGGTGAGTATTAAAACCCTGGCCTTTTATAACCCAAGGGCGAGAAGACAAGGGGATGGGAGTTGATGCTCTAGCCAGTCCACACCTGGAGTTGCTGTGAACAGTCCTGGACACTACACCTCAGGAAGGATGTATTGTACTTGGGGGGGAGTGCATCGCAGATTTACCAGAATGGGACCTGAACTCCAAGGGTTAAATTACGAGGAGAGATTGCACAAACCTGGGTTGTATTCCCTGTGATTCACAAGGTTACGGGGTGAATTCATTTAAGTTTTCAGAATACGAAGGAGAACAGAAAGGGCCGATGGAGGGTAGCTATTTCCGCTGGTTGTAGAGTTTAGGACCGGGGCTCAGAGTGTAAACATTCGAGCCAAACCTCTCAGGAGTGAAATCAGGAAACACACAAAGGGTGGGAGAATTTGGAATTTTCCTCCTGCAAACCACAACTGGATCACTTGTCAATTTTAAAGCTGAGATTGATAGGTTTTTGTTATCCAAAGATATTAAGGGATACGGGGCATTGGCAGGTAAATGGAGTTAGGTCACTGGTCAGCCAGGGTCTGACTGAATGATAGAACAGGTTTGCGAGTTAAACGGCCTCCTCCAGT
>JANJGN010000033.1:9667361-9674861 GCA_026770705.1 Isurus oxyrinchus | reverse complement strand
CTTCACCCGGTTGATCAGCTCCGACCCCACCCCTCCCCCCGCCCCGCACGGGTTCCCCTCCTATCCTATCCTCCTTGCGGCCTCCAGGGGTTTCGCCTTCCCGTAGGGTGGACTCCGCTCCCTTCCGCTTGGGATCCCAGGACGAGTACCCTTCCCCCTCACCCGGCCCACGCACTTGGGCGACACCCCAAGGCCCTCAGGCCAAGGCTCAGCTCCTGCGGCACTGCCCCGCGGCTCACCCAGCGCGGGGTGAGGTGCTCCCCCCCACCCCCACGAGGGTTTTACGCTCGAAATTCCTGTTCTTAAGGCCATTGGCGAGTTAATTAAGGCGAACTTTACACTTGCCCGTCCGGCCTTGACGTCTTTTTGGGGAAATCTCAGCCACGAGCGCTCCTGAAGCTAATGCAAATTAAATAAAAAGCTTCACTTGAGCTTTAAAAACGTGTCCCATCCTCATGGGACAACAGTCACACGAGGGGGACACTTGTTTCGTTCAATTTTTATTTATTTTTTTCTAAATAGTGCCTCGGCCTACCTGAGGAGGCTCCGTGCCTCAGGGAGATTGAAGAGCTCTTTCGTGCCAACTCCTCGCTGGACCCGACCTCTCCCCCCACCTCCACCCCCACCGCCCGCCCAGGTAAGCGCTCAGCGCTGCCGCTCGCGATCCACGCAGGGCAGGCCTCAATTGAACCCGGCCCACCTGAAATCGCGGCGCGGAGCATACCAACTCCTTCACTGCTCACTCCCCCGCCCGCTCCCGCAGGAGTCCTCCGACTGCTGGTGCCCTGGGCACCCTCTGACTCCGATGCGAGTGTGAAGTGCCCCTCACTGCTGTGCCCAACATTCTAGCCAACAACCTAATGCCCACCAAGGCGCTGGTATCTGCGCTGGTGCCTGATTCAGGTGCATCTAAAGACCAGTGGTCCTCTAATGTCAAGGGTGGCTCCTCAGGGTCCAGCTGGTGATTCTAGGGGAGAACAAGGACATGTCATTAGTTTAAGTCATCACATTGTCACTGTGCATGCCCAGCACCCTGGTGAGACAATGGAGATCTGCATCATGGTGCCATCTTCTTTCAGTGATCGATGGGGACTCCAGGTTTGAAGCTCCCATTAGCAATGAGCCAAAACAAGAATGTTTGCATAATCCGACACTCTCACCCCTGCGCACTGCACTCTTACCTTCGCCAGAGACCCTCCCCGTCTATCCACGACCGGCTGACCGAGGTGGGTGGCGGCTCTCCAGCTCCAACACATCCATCTTGTACCTCGTCAGAATGAGGAGGTTTGGTGGGGGAGGGGGCCTCTGCCTGTCTTAGTTCTTTCGTTGGCGTTATGGCTTCCCTTCTGAAATGACAGAGGAGCATTGATTTATCCACTCTCTACCTGCTTCGCCACTGCAGCCTGGCAAACCCCACCCCCCCCCAAGCCCCCACCTTGCAGGGTACATCCGAGTCCTGGCTGTTGACCCACAAGGCCCTCAGGCCTAGCAGCCAGGGCTCAGCCTCCCCACTGGCCAGCTCTGGTGTCAGTGACAGTTGACGCTCAGACTCTAACATGGCTGAGCTGCACTGGGGGGACAGCCAGTCCTTAACACATCTCCACACTGATCCATGCCAACTCGGGACTCACTCTTACCGAGCGCAGCAGGTCATTGAACCTTTTGCGGTGCTGCACCCACAGGCGCGCAATGTCATGGCCGCTGACCTCGGCTGCCACCCCTTCCCAGGCTTTTTTGGTCCTCCTGCCACCCTTGTGTGCTAGAGTGTCCCGCCCGGCGCCGACCTCCTCCAGAAGGACCGCGGGGCACTCGTCCGAGAAATGGGGGTGGGGGGACTCAAGGACCCACCCGACGCCCTCCCGCCTGACATCTTCAGCCGCCGGCGAGGCCATTGTTCGAGCGCAACGGTCTCCTGGGTGGGCTCCAGGGATTGTCCCCTGGCAGCCTTCAGGGAGCCGCCCCCGGCGGTTTCGAAGGGCCCACTGGGTCGCCATTGGACGCAGCCCCTGACCCCGCCCCCGCCCGGCCCTTCCCGACCACTGGGAGGACGTGGTTCACGCTCGGGCGGGCCTTAACCGGCCGGCCTGCGTGAAGTCGAGGTTGCAAGGCGCCCGCGGCCAGGGGGAGCGGATTCCACCTCCTCCTTCCGCTTCCGCCGACTCAGCCCGAAATCCGGGCCGGTGGAACTTTCCAGAGAGCGGTCACTTGTCACCTTCCACTCAGCGACTTGGCCTGTATGTATTTCTGTTTTTAAAAAATAAATAAATAAACGCGGGCCTTCCTTAGCAAGTTTAACGTTAGGCCCACCTCATGCGACCCAGGCGAGAACGGGGTGGGGGTGGGGGTGGTGGTTGTACATCATGTGGGGCGATTTACGCCATGTCAAGAACCAAGCAAGTGGAAAGCCGCTGGCTTCTGAGATAAGCGAACAGGCGAACGCGGGCTGCCCACAGCCAACAAAATCGGGAGAGGTTTAACGGGTTACCGTTGGGAATCAGTTCACGGAAGCTTATTGCGTCGCTTCAGCCATTAACTTAGGCCGAGAGAAAAGCCTCAGAACAAGCGCAGGATGAACAGGGATAATCCCAACAGGCCCATCGAGTTATTGAGGAGTCACATGACACCGGTGAAAGGAAAGACACCACAGGCTCAGGCACCGCTGGCTCAGCCAGATCTCGTACAACCTAAAGAGCACACCAAGGCCCGGTTCCCAGCCTCAATGAAAAACCCAGGGCGTAAGAGGCAGGGTACGTGGGCCACAGTTGCCAGGACAGCCTCAAATTGCTTAACTTTTTTAAGGGAGGCGAGTTTTTTTTTTCCCAAAAGGGCTTTCGGGCCAAGACACTGAGTGAAATATTGCCGAGAATTCGCAGTCACCGCCTTCCGGAAAATCCCCATGTGGATTATACTTGACCGACGGGTCCCCGGAGAACGTGGAATGTTGCCTCTAATAAAGGTGCCGAGGCCTATTTCAGACAGGAGAGGGAGGGGCGAAATGCAGGAGGCTGAACGTTAATCTCCTGCGGTTGGAGAGATGATGGAGACCGATAGCTGCATCCCTGCTCGGAGGGTTAGTTCCTATTGTTGGAATGCCGGCGGGTATTGCACTGAGGCCAAGGAGGACCCTTTAGTTCCAAAGATTATCAGCAAAGGGCAAAAAGGAAAACAGGTCTCCCAAGACCACAGCACAGCTTATCACCCCGAATCAGCAGAGGTGGAGAAATGAAAGATGCTATGAAGTAAAGAAAGGTCTAATTAAACTACTTTCTATACCCAGCGGTAAATGTAGCACCAGACTGAAAGAAATGCAAATGGTTTTAAATGATCACCCACTGTTCACTTTGGATACACTAGACGGAACACACCCCACGCAGCCCACGAGTCTAGACATCACATGGGGCTAGATGTGCAGAGCTACAACACAAACGGGAAGTTGCTCAAATGACACACGAAACTGGACAGCAACAGAAGGGAACACCAAAGGCAGGAAGGGTGATTTAATAAGGCCCGGTCTCACCAAACAGGGGAACTGATACAGGAGAAAAGGAACCCAGCGTAGGGACCATTAGTAGGAACTGTCCCCGCTCGGAAATGGATCGAGAACGATGGGGCACAGATTTAAAATGATTTGCAAAAGAAGCAAGTGCGAGGTGAGAAAAAGCTTTTTCACACAGCGAGTGGTTCGGGTCTGGAATGCGCTGCCTGGGAGTGTGGTCGAGGCAGGTTCAATCGAGGCATTCAAGAGGGCATTGGATGATTATATGAATAGAAACAACGTGCAGAGTTATGGGGAAAAGGCAGGGCAATGGCACTAGGTCACAATAAGACCATAAGACCATAAGACATAGGAGCAGAAATTAGGCCATTCGGCCCATCGAGTCTGCTCCGCCATTCAATCATGGCTGATAAGTGTCTCAACCCCATTCTCCCGCCTTCTCCCCGTAACCTTTGACCCCCTTACCAATCAAGAACCTATCTATCTCGGTCTTAAATACACTCAATGACCTGGCCTCCACAGCCTTCTGTGGCAATGAATTCCATAGATTCACCACTCTCTGGCTAAAGAAGTTTCTCCTCATCTCTGTTCTAAAAGGTCTTCCCTTTACTCTGAGGCTGTGCCCTCGGGTCCTAGTCTCTCCTACTAATGGAAACATCTTCCCCACATCCACAATGCTCATTTGGAGAGCCCAGTGCAGACAAGATGGGCCGAATGGCCTCCTTCCCTGCGCCGGTAAAACCCCGTGACTTGGTGATTTCGTTCGATACATTCACTGCTTTCTTTAAACCGGACACCACACCTTCCGGCCAGCCAAAGTTCTTCACAATCTCCCAGCACTAGTCGCATTGAATGATTGAAGTGGTCCACCACCACCAGCCTTTCATTCTGTGTCTAATTATATATATTAGTTTCACAGATATAACAATTTGCGCACTTTCTTTCTGGCCTGGTCATGCTGCCTTGTGGCAACTTTGGCATCACATTTGACCCCGAGATGAACTTCTGACCTCATCTTCGTGCCCTCTCTATTTCCAGCTGTGTAACATTGCCCGATTCCACCCCTGTCTTAGCTCATCTGTTGATGAAACTCCTCGTTCATGCCTTAATTCCCTCCAAACATGATTATACCCCTGGGCGTTCTCTCAAACTCTGCCCTCCGTAAACCCAAGATCATCCAAAACTCTCAATGCCGGAACCTGCAACAAGTCTTGTTCCCCTGTCACTCCCCCCTCACCCCCCCCCCCGCCGGTGCTCACTGACATTGGCTTATGGTCAAGCTGCCCCCTTGGTCTTAAAATTCTCATCCTTGTTTCCAAATCCCTCCAAGGCCCTGACACCTCCCTCCATCTGTCACCTCCTCTAGCCCCACAGCCCTCTGGGATCTCTATGCTCCTCCGATTCCTGCCCCACGAGTACCCCCAATTTTAATGGCTCCACCCTTAGCAGCCAGGCCTTCATCTGCCTGCCTCTCTAAATCTCTCTGTCTCCCTCTCCTCCTTTAAGACGCTCCTTGCCGCTTATCTCCTTGACCAAGATTCTGGTCACCGGCCCTCGTATCTCCCTATGTGGCTCAATGTCAAACTTTGCTTTATGAAGCAGCTTGGGATGTTACATCAGGCTAAAGGCGTTTTATATAAGTGTACGCTGTTGGTGTTTCGGGTTTGCGAAAGGTACTGTAAAAGGTGCAGCTCTTGCCGCTCTCTGAGGCCTTTCTGTCTACGTGTCCGGTTGCTTTCACTAACTCCCTATGCTCCGGTAACTGCAGCTGCTCTGTGGTGCCTGAAACACAAGGGCCCAAGTTGCTTGACTCCAGCTTGGGCGCTCGCCAAGAAATGAGCAGGGGAGACAGAAAATAGTCAGGGAGAGTCTGATTGTGCACCCCACATTCCCCCCCACCCCCCACCCCTCACCCTGCCACAACACCCAGACCCCCGCGTTATTTATGGAGGGGCATACTCGCATAGGAAGGAGTTCGCAGAAGGGTCACTCAGCTGATGCCTGGGACAAAGGGGGTTTGTCTTCTGAGGAACGGTTGGGCCTATATTGTTAGGACCAGTCCCCGGGCGAGGCCACTCGATTTATCACCTCCCCGGACGAGATACCCCAAAATTGTCGTGCTCCAGGGTGAAGGGGTAGAGGGTGTGAATTGGCCACCCCCTTCTTCATTCAACACCACCCCCCGCACCCCCTCCCCCCCACCCACCCCCGGTCAGTTGGTCACAAGAAGATTGATTTGAAAAGGAAAACAGAACATGCTGGGAAAACTCTGTCAGTCTGTCAGCATCTGTGTAGAGGAAAAAAACAGAGTTAACTCCTCAAGTCCATCTGACTCTTCTTCAGCTGAGTCATAAGGTCTTGAAATGTTAATTCTTGTTTTCTCTCTCCACAGAGGCTGTCAGACCTGCTGAGTTTCTCCAGCGCTTTCTGTTTTCGTATCAGATGTTCCAACGTCCGCAATATTTTGCTCTTAATCTGAAAAGGATCCCTTCCCTCGTGGATACCTTTTCCCAGTCCAAAATGTATTTATGTTTTAGGGGGAGCCAATTTAACCAGGCTTTCCTGAATCAAAGAGAGAGCCAGTTTATTAGTTGCTAAAAACCCCGAGTAAAAACAGTAACAATGCACCACGCATACACAAAGGTCAGGAATGAGAAGTTGAGTCCAAAAATAAAAGTTAAAAAAAAGATTTACGAATCAGTCTTTGGCTTGCCTATGAGGAGTAGGTGGTGAAACGTTGCGGCCCTGAAGTTGGGTGATTCCGGTAGATCGGACTTTGGCAGTTGAGCAATTGGTTTGGAGACACTTGGTTCTGCAGGTTGGCTGAAGGAGTTGTCCTGTTTCCGTTTTGACTGTAGATTTACTGACTTGTGACTTGCCCCCCACCCCCAACGCCAGCAACAGAGAGAGGACATTTTTACCTGCAACTGTAAGGATGCCTAGTTGGTGCTCTTCAACTGTGACCTTCGCAGCACACAGAACTAGAACGCCAAAACTAGAGCACCGGTACTAGCACAACCAGATCAGGGTTGCAGCTGCTTCCAAACTCCTTTTCTTGTGTATTCCTGGAAGGGAAAACACAAACACGTCCTTGGCCCAGGATCTGATTTCATTCAATTCGGGTCATGCCCACATTCTTGGATGTAACTCAACAGGAGATGCTTTCTGTTGAGATGGTAACCAGTCCCCCTGGTTGTTGTATATAAAATGGCTAGTACAGCTATCATACTTTCTGCAGTATTAAATGGGCAACAGTAACTTGTGCAAAGTTTCAAATAATTACAGCAGCTAAAGATAAGTTTGGTCCTATGAATATTGCATATCCTGGAATGTTATACCAATTTTCTCCTCAAAGAATCAAAATCTCTTTTCCTCCTATACAACTGGTGACCGCCCAGCTTTCATTCCTCTGGAAATTATTTCTAGCAATGATTTTTGCAAATTTTGTCTCCACAACCACAGGAGGTTAGAGTTCACTGTTTTGCGTTGCATCTCTCCCTTTCAAGTGTCTCTGCCTGACGTTGGCCTTGACACCTTTTAGGTGGGAGATTCTGTTCTCTCTGGGCCAGTTGGTCAAGTGCAGTCCGCATCGCAATTTTCCAGCAAGAGGTTACTTTACATTCCCAGCCGGTTTTCGTTGATGTGCCATCTTTTTTAAACAAAAAACAAACGCCTCCTTTTAAAAGTTTGACAGGCGCAGCGTGCGTGACCTCCAGATCGGTGATCTTTCCCACCCTTTGTGGGCAAGCAGGCCCTGGGCGAAGGCTAAGGAAAGGTGCATGATGGGAAGGGGTGCCCCCCCCCCCTCCTCCCTCCCCCCTTGCAGGTGCCTGAGGGCCCCTGCCTGGCTCCTTCAGGAGAAGGGGCGCCTGGAGGGAGGTCAAAGTGCCTCATCGCCCAACTCGCCCGCATGTTGAGGGTGCCCACCCTGGCGTGGGACCCCTCGGGGGTAGGGGGGGGGTGGGTGCAGGACCGAGCGCCAACCAGACGAAAGCCGCCAGGCC
>JANJGN010000033.1:9464861-9662361 GCA_026770705.1 Isurus oxyrinchus | reverse complement strand
AGCGCGCTCCCCTGAAGGCAGGCAGCTGCGGCAGAACTGCCTCAGGCCGGCAGGCTAAAGGAGGACAAAATGGCGGGTCTGTGCAGCGCCTTCAATCACCTGACAGCTCAACTCGAGAAGCTTCAGCCCCCAGGTACCATTTTTTTAAAAATTTATATTTCACACCCCCCCCCCCCGCTTCCGGGCCTGTTATCCCGCCCTGGATCGAGGTTCCGTTAAAACTAGGAGGCCGGTTCTGTACACAGTCCTCCAGTTGTGGTCTCACCAGTGCCCTGTAGAACTACAATGAAAGGTGTAACTTTCACATGGGGCCTAAAAGAATGAGGATTGACCTGTAATAAGTGGCGAGCATAGAACTCCGCTGCAGCCCCGGGGTCCGAAGGGACCTTTCAGTGCCATTGTCAGGCCAGAAGTACCTAGGAATGATGGAGTCTTGTTACAACCCTGAAGGTTAATCTCAGTCTCCTGCCAGGTCAAGAGAGCATCATGACTGTCGTAAGGTAGGAAAACAGCTAATTGAGGTTCGGACAGCGCTATTTGTGGGAGCTTGCTGTGCACGGAACCATACAGACTCACAGAATTTTAACGGCAGTATAGGTAGTATAAGTATTGAGTATAGGAGTTGGGATGTTATGGTGAGGTTGTCTCGGACGTTGGTGAGGCCAACTTTGGAGTATTGTGTGCAGTTCTGGTCGCCTAACTACAGTAAGGATATCAGTAAGATTGAGAGAGTGCAGAGAAGATTTACTAGGATGTTGCCGGGTCTTCAGGAGATGAGTTACAGGGAAAGATTAAACAGGTTAGGACTTTATTCCTTGGAGTGTAGAAGAATGAGGGGAGATTTGGTAGAAGTTTACAAAATTATGAGGGGTATAGACAGAGTAAATGTGAGTAGGCTCTTTCCACTTAGATTAGGAGAGATAAACACGAGAGGACATGGCTTTAGGGTGAAAGGGGAAAGGTTTAGGGGGAACATTAGGGGGAAATTCTTCACTCAGAGAGTGGTGAGAGTGTGGAACGAGCTACCATCTGACGTGGTAAATGTGGGCTCACTCTTAAGTTTTAAGAATGAATTGGATAGATACATGGATGGGAGAGGTCTGGAGGGTTATGGACTGGGTGCAGGTCAATGGGACTAGCGGAATAATATTTCAGCACAGACTAGAAGGGCCGAATGGTCTGTTTTTCTGTGCTGTAGTGTTCCATGGTTCTATGGCACAGAAAGAGGCCATTCAGCCCATCGTGTCTGCACTGGGCTCTCCAAATGAGCATTATGACCTAGTGCCATTGCCCTGCCTTTTCCCTGTACCCTTGAACATTGTTTCTATTCAAATAATCATCTAATGCCCTCTTGAATGCTTCAATTGAACCTGCCTCCACCACACTTCCAGGCAGCGCGTTCCAGACCTGAACCCACTCGCTGTGTGAAAAAGCTTTTTCACAGGTCACACTTGCTTCTTTAATCACTTTAAATCTGTCCCCTCTCATTCTTGATCCTTTTACCAACGGAACAGCTTCTCCCTATCTACTCTGTCCAGCCCCCTCATCTCCTCTTAGCCTCCTTCTCTCCAAGGAGAACAGTCCCAACCTCGCCAATCTATCCTCATAACTGAAGTTTCTCATCCCTGGAACCATTTTTGTAAACCTCCTCTGCACTCTCTCCGATGTGTTCACATCCTTCCTATAGTGTGATGCCTAGAGCTGTACACAATGCTCCAGCTGAGGTCTAAACAGTGTCTTACATAAAGTCAGCATAACCTCCCTGCTCTTGTACTCTATGCCCCTATTAATAAAGCCCAGGATACTATTAATGTCTCTCTCCACCTGTCCTGCACAAAACCGGATGTTGCATCTCTGATATCACAACAGTGATGAGACTTGAGGAAGTGATTCATTCGCCCTAAAGTGTATTGAGACACCCTGAGGGGGGGCATTATAATGCTTATCCTATTATGTTAAATACCCCCTCATAGCCAACGTTTAGATGTAAGCTTGTTCTTTCTGGAGGATGGAACGTTGGAGATGGTAGTAACCAGCGTGCAGCTGAGGGTGAATGGTTTATTAATTAGAGACAGGCTGAAGTCTAAAGACGATGAGATCATGCTGTTGATAAGAAAGACAAAGAAGCTCTTCTATGTGATCAACTCAAGATTCTTTATACATCCCTTCAAGTAAACCACAGTTTCCGTACCCTGACTGTGTAAACTCAGAGCTGGCACTGTAAACTCAGAGTCAGCATTGAAATGACTGTGAGCACCAATCACTGAAATCGAGCTGCACTGCTGTCACTCTCCTTAACACGATTGGGACTCGCTCAAAATTTCCAGTCCAGAAACAGGCCCATTCAGCCCATCTGCTCTATACTGGTGTTCCCTCAGTACCCCTCAGCCTCTCTTCGTCACATCCTTCTATCCCTTTCCCCCCCGTGTGTTTATCCAGCTTCCCCTTAACTGTATCTACACCATTCACCTCAACCACTCCCGGTGGTAGCGAGTTCCACACTCTCAGTGCTCTCTGGGGAAAAGAGTTTCTCCTGAATTCCTGATGGGATATATGAGTGACCGTCTTATGCGGCTCTCTTTCTCTTGTTCCAGAGCTGTGATTTTCACGCAGCTGGTTTCAAATTTGGGGTCAAAACATCCCATTGTATCGGTATTCATCAAGAGGTGGATCCTTGAGAACCACTCGTCAGACAGAAGACCGTACCTATTGCTAAGTTTATTATGGAGCATCTTTACTCTAGCCAGTTGTGCAGCAATTTGGAGGAGAGAGAGGGGCAGAGTTTTAGAGAGGTAATCCCTGCATTTTCCACCTAGGCAGTTGAAGCTGTGGCCACCAATGTCGGAGGGATTCAAATTGGGGATAGGTAAGAGGCCAGAATTGGAGGAGCACAGATACCTTAGAGGGCTGCAGGGCTGGAGGGGGCTACAGAGATAGAGAGGGAGGGGGGTGTGGTGGATGGGTGTGAGGCCCTGGAGGGATTTGAAAGCAAGGATTCTTGGCTGGAAACCAATGGAAGTCGGTGAGCGCAGGGAGTGATAGGGGAACAGGACTTGGTGCGAGTAAAGACACGGGCAGCAGAGTTGCAGGTGATCTCAAGCTTACAAAGGGAGAGCAGCCAGGAGTGTGTTGGAATAGTCAAGTTCAACGGTAATGAAGGCTTGGGTGAGGTTGTGAATGACTTAATTGAACAGGCGATAACTAGGAAGGGCAACGCAATGGTCAGTGGGGTTAGTGATATTTTCTCAGTGGTCACAGGCAATGATGTTTGTTCAGAGAGAATTGTGGCCCAATCAGCACATATAAATAGCCTGAGATCACAGGGGGCAGTAGAGGGCTTGAGAGGCCTCTTGAGAGGTGAGTTCGAGATGGGCTTTGTCAACATATTTGTGGAACATCACGCCCTGTGTAGAATCGAAGGCTGCTGAAGTCCTCATGTCCATGTCCACTGGTCCCTGAAAGCAGCGGGACAGGTAGATAAGGTGGTTAAGAAGGCAATTTGGGATATTGGCCTTAATTAACTGAGGCACAGAATACAAGAGCAGGGAGGGTATGCTGGAACTGTATAAAATGCTGGTTAGGCCACAACTGGAGTGCTGCGTGCAGCTCTGGTCACCACATTATAGGAAGGATGTGATTGCACTGGAGAGGGTGCAGAGGAGATTCACCAGGATGCTGCCTGGGCTGGAGCGTCTGATCTTCGAGGAAAGATTGGATAGGCTGGGGTTATTTTGCTTGGAGCAGCGAAGGTTGGGAGGGGACCTGATAGAGGTGCATAAGATTATGAGGGCCATAGATCGGGTGGATAAGAAGACACTTTTTTTCCATTAGTAGAGGGGTCAATAACCAGGGGCATAGATTTAAGGTAAGAGATGGAAGGCTAAGAGGGGAGTTGAGGAGAAATATTTTCACCCAGAGGGTGGTGGGAGTATGGAACTCACTGCCTGAAAGGGCGGTTGTGTCAGAAACTCTCGTAACAGTTAAGAAGTATTTAGATATTCACCGGCTTTGCCATAGTCTCCAGGGTTATGGACCAAGTGCTGGAAAATGGGATTAGTGTAGTCAGGTCTTTGTTGACCAGCATGGAGACGATGGGTCGAATGGCCTCCTTCTGTGCTGTAAACATCTATGAGTCTGAGTCAATGCTTCAGTTATGCAGAGTCTTGGTTAGATCACACCTGCAGTTAGTGTGAGCAGTTCTGAGCACTGAATGGATGCACTGGGTTGATCTACCAGAATGAAACCTGAACACCAGGGGTTAAATGAACAGACTGTACAAACCGGATTTGCATTCCTTGGCATCTAGAAGGGTAAGAGGAGATGTGATCAAGATGTTACAAACATACGAACATACAGAATTAGGAGCAGGAGTAGCCACTAGGCCCCTCAAGCCTGCCTCGCCGTTCAATAAGAGCGAGGCTGACCTGAGTGTCACCTCAGCCCCACATCCCTGCCTAACCCCCGGTAACCTTTCACCCCCTTGTTAATCAAGAATCTATCTAGCTCTGCCTTAAATTAGGAAATTAGAAATTAGGAAACATTCCTACACACAAAGCGACGGGGGGTGGGTAGAAATTTGGAACTCTTTCCACAACTTGTTGCTGGATCAACTGTTAATTTTGTAACTGCGTGTGATAGATTTTTATTATCCATAGCTATTGAGGGATATGGGGCAAAGGAGGGTATATGGAAAAAAGCAAAATACGGTGGATGTCGGAAATCTGAAACAAAAACAGAAAATGCTGGAGAAACTCAGCGGGTCTAACAGCGTCAGTGGAGAGAGAGAGGCAGAGTCCGTATGACTCTTCTTCAGGTGTATGGAGCTCGGTCGCAGATCAGCCATGATCTCGCTGAATGTCAGAACAGGCTCGAGGGGCTGAATGGCCTCCTGCTGTCCCTTATTTCTTATGTCTTACGCGCCTACGTTCTTCAGCGAGCAACGTGTATCCGACCCCGGCACCTGTGTCTTGGGATATCCACACCGGCTCCCTCCTGACAGTTTTGTGGAACCTCCTCGTCAGACATATTCTGGCTGCCTCTCAGTTGTCACATCCTACCTTGGAGGTCACAGGGGAACGGTACAACCTGTGGCTTTGCTGATGCTAAACCACAGGTTTCGACACCAGGCGCTGATGAATCATTGCAGGCTATCGCCTGCCGCTTCATAAAGCTCTCACAACCTCAACCTACCTTCAGCTGATCATCGCTCCTGGATGTCAGATGCTTACCCAGCAGAAAAGGACACCATTTGGCTATCATGCCTGGGCTGGCTCGTTGAGAGAGCCATTCGATTGGACACCCCCCCCACCCCCCACCCTTGCTCTGCTCTTTCTCCCATGACGCTGCACTTTTTCCTCTTTCCCTTTTCAAGTGTTTATCCAGTTCCTTTTTGAAAGCGACTGTTGTTGAATCTGCTTCTGGCACCCTTTCATGTAGTGCAACAACTCGCTGTGTCAAAAAATTCTCCTCCTCTCCCCCTCTGGCTCTTTTACCAATTCTCTTCAATCCATGTCCCTCTGGTTACCGGCCCTCTTGCCACTGCGAACAGTTTCTCCTTACTTACTCTATCCAAACCCCTCATGATTTTGAACGTCTGGGTTAAATCTCCCCCTTAACCTTCTCTGCTTCACAGAATCTCACAGTGCAGAAGAGGCCCTTCGGCCCATCCAGTCTGTACTGACACGTGAGAAACACCTGACCTACCTCCCTAATCCCATTGACCAGCACTTGGCCCATAGCCTTGAATGTTATGACGTGCCATGAAGTGCTCATCCAGGTACTTTTTAAAGGATGTGAGACAACCCGCCTCCACCACCCTCCCAGGCAGCGCATTCCAGACCCTCACCACCCTCTGGGTAAAAAAAGTTTTCCCTCACATCCCCCCTAAACCTCCTGCCCCTCACCTTGAACTTATGTCCCCTCGTGACTGACCCTTCAACTAAGGGGAACAGCTGCTCCCTATCCACCCTGTCCATGTCCCTCATAATCTTGTACACCTCGATCAGGTCGCCCCTCAGTCTTCTCTGCTCCAACGAAAACAACCCAAGTCTATCCGACCTCTCTTCATAACTTAAATGTTTCATCCCAGGTAACATCCTGGTGAATCTCCTCTGCACCCCCTCCAGTGCATTCACATCCTTCCTATAATGTGGTGACCAGAATGCACACAGTACTCCAGCTGTGGCCTCACCAAGGCTCTACCCAATTACACAGAGAGCGAGCTCCGCGTGATCGAGGTCCCTCATTACCGGCCCCACTAAACCTCGGCCTGTGAGGCTTCCAAAGGCCTTGATTGCTGTGCCCCACCCACCCCCCACCCCACCCCTCCCCCCGCCACAACCCTTCCTAAAGTGCCGAGTCAGAAACCGGGACGGAATTCTCCGGCCGAGGCCTCGTTTCCGGGAATCCTCACTGGGCCTCGCTTCCCGGTTCCCAGCCCAGGGCTGCGGAAGGGGGAGTTGAGCGGCAGACAGGAAATCTCGGCGGGGGATGATTGGTGGTGACCCTTGAGGCATTCGAGGGGGCGGCGGTGGGGGTGGGGATGGGGTGGAGGGGTGGTGAGAGTCTCTAGTGGTGAAGCAAGACAGGAGGGGTCCTGAGGCAATTGGAGGGGAAGGGGGGGTGGGTTGGGGGGGTGGGGAGGGGGGGGGGGTGAAAATTGGTGCAAGAGGGAGCCAGGGTTTCCAAGTTTAGTACCGAGTTCCACATTCCCATTTACCCACTCTGTGGGTAAAGGGGTTTCCCCTCATTCCCCTATTGGATTTATTAGGGACTATCTCCCATTCAGACGCCTCCTGATCTGGGGTTGTGGTGAAAAGCGTCGATATTTTAGGCCCTCGGCTGTTGTTATTGGGCCCAGCTCTGGACGCCGCACTTTAGGACGGGTGTGAAGGCTTCAGAGAGGGCGCAGAGGAAGCCATCGCGAGGACGTTCACCCGGAGCGAGGGAGTTCAGTTCCGCGGATCGATTGGAAAGGCTGGCGTTGTTCCCCCTCGGAGGAGAGAGGGGGGAGGGGAGGTTCGAGGGTAAGGCGTTTGAAACCCTGAGTTGGGGTGGGGGGTGTCCGGACGGAGCAGGCAGGGAGAAACCATTCCCATTGGTGGAAGGGTCGGGAAACGAGAGGGACACAGATTTGAGGCGATTGGCACAAGAGGAGTGGGGGGGACATGAGGAGAAACTTTTTCACGCAGACGAGCGGTTGGGTCCTGGGATTAAGCTGCCCGGGGGTGTGGGTCAATCGTAGACTTCAGAAGGGAGTTGGGCAATGATCTGAAGGGTAAGAAAATTTGCAGGGCTGTGGGGAGGAGGTGGGGGAGTGGGACAAGCTGAGTTACTCTCATAGAGAGCTAGCATAGGCACGATGGGCCGAATGGGCTCCTCCTGTGCTGTACTATCTGGCGATATCTACTACCCGGTCCGTGATTATTTATGAAGTGCGGCGCTGGTCAGAATATCACTGGATCAACAATGACAACGACTTACATTTATATAGCGCCTTTGACATGCTAGGACATCCAAAAGGCACTTCACAGGAGTGCGAACCAGACAGACTTTGACACCGAGACACATAAGGAGAGAGTCAGGCCAGGTGGCCAAAAGCTGGGTCAAAGAGGTCGGTTTTAAGGAGCGTCTTAAAGGAGGAGAGAGAGGCGGAGAGGGTTAGAGAGTGAATCCCGGAGTATGGGGTCTTATTTAACTTAAACCAGGTTAAAGTGAATTGAAACTGAGTCAGCCAAGCATATTGACAGAATCAGTGAATAAGCTGATCAAAGGAGGTGTCTTCAACATAACCAGGTGTCTGTCCTCCTGTTTCTGAACTGATTCGGAGCGATCGTGGAACCTGGGAGGGTGAGAACGTTCCAGTTGCTCCCGGTTTCTCAGGAGCGGTTTTCCTTATTTAAAGTGTTCACCTGCCTTCCACCGCAGACACCGAGGGACCCTGAGCAGGGGGAGGTCTAACACCCTCCTCTCCACCCTGTCCACCATCACTCCATCCTGCTCATCACGCACAGACTTTGCGACGGCGTTTCTCCAACCGTCGTTAGACCCTGCGATCTACCCAGTGAAGGAGACTCGAAGCAGATTCAGTGGTCGCTCAGTCCCAGGTCATCACTGCAGGAGGTCCTCAGAGTGGTGACCTAGGCCCAACCACTGTTATCTTCTTCATCATCCAGACGTAAAATGACGCGCGGTGACATCGGGCAGGGGTCTCGCCGTCACCGCGCCTCATTCCGATCTTCAGTTTGGCAGGTGTGCACCGCAGTCGGCTGCGCACCTGCCTGAACTGTCAAAGGCCTGTTCAGTCCATCAAAATATCAATTAAAGGAATTAACAGGGCTGCCCGTCCAACCTTAATGTCGGCAGCCTTCGCGTTTATCATCGAACCTCATCCACGGGCGGGATGAGGCCTCATGAGGTTTTTAAACGTTTTAATAAAAATTTTTTAATAAAATTCATCAGCGCGTCCCAGTCTGTCACATAAGACCAGAAATTAGGCCATTCGGCCCATCGAGTCTGCCCCGCCATTCAGTCATGGCTGATAAGTTTCTCAACCCCATTCTCCCGCCTTCTCCCCGTAACCTTTGACCCCCCTTACCAATCAAGAACCTATCTATCTCGGTCTTAAATACACTCAATGACCTGGCCTCCACAGCCTTCTGTGGCAATGAATTCCACAGATTCACCACTCTCTGGTTAAAGAAGTTTCTCCTCATCTCTGTTCTAAAAGGTCTTCCCTTTACTCTGAGGCTGTGCCCTCGGGTCCTAGTCTCTCCTACTAATGGAAACATCTTCCCCACGTCCACTCTATCCAGGCCTTTCAGTATTCTGTAAGTTTCAATCAGATCCCCCCCTCATCCTTCTAAACTCCATCGAGTATAGACCCAGAGTCCTCAGACGTTCCTCATATGTTAACTCTTTCATTCCTGGGATCGTTCTCGTGAACCTCCTCTGGACCCTCTCCAGGGCCAGCACATCCTTCCTGAGATACGGGGCCGAAAATTGCTCACAATATTCTAAATGTGGTCTGACCAGAGCCTTATAAAGCCTTAGCAGCACATCCCTGCTTTTATATTCTAGTCCTCTCGAAGGAGGGGTTATTTCTGAATAATTTTTGAAAACCTTTTATTGGCTTTTTTGACAACGAAATTAAACGCCCTGAGGCAGCTCCGTGCCGCAGGGAGATTTCTGCCCTCTTTTGCGCGCATACGTGTGTGCGATAGGACGCAGGCTCCGACTCTCCCTCCTTCCCCCACCCACCCCACCCCCTCCCCCCGCCTGGCACAGGGAGCGCTGAGCACTTCCAGGCGTGTGTCGGTCTGGGCAGGCCTTAATTGGCCCGCCCACGTACACACACAGGCCAGAAGCCTGAGGCCTAGATAACCCGAAGAGATGGAAATCCAGGATGTGGAAGGGCCAACTGAAGTGGCTGCTTCCTCTTGCGGGAGAACCTAGAACTAGGGGTCATCGCTTAAAAATCGCTTAAGACAGAGACGAGGAGAACCGAGTCACAAGAACATAAGAAATAGGAACAGGAGTTCGGCCCCTGGAGCCTGAGGCCTTTCCAAAACAGTTGGCAGAAGCGGCAATTCTAGAATGTGGGCTATGAAGGCAGCCCAAAGGAACTATAGTCGCCATCAGTGGGGAGAATGCAACATGGAGCAGTAAACAGATCTTTCAGCTGATGCACGCTGACCATAGCCAGCTTTCTCTGTCCCAAGCAGGGGTGCCTGATCTCCTTCAAATGATGTCAAGGCGGCTGCTATTGTTAGTCAGCCAGAACAGCACGGGCTCTGAATCCCCAAACGCTATGGAGCGCTGATTTCACCTGTGATCGTTCTTTTCTTTTTGCGCAGCAGGTTTGTCCATCATCGTTCCAGGCCCTGGGGAGTCCCCAGTGGTTAAGACACGAGATTGCCACGGCGTCTCGGGTGGAAGTGGTACCAGGGACGGGTCAACAGTCTGAGGGGACTCTACCTCCAACTACGATGACGGGTTCGGCCAGTAGACGCGCCAATCGCTGCGCACACTAGGGCAAATGGCAGCCGGCGTGCCAAGCCCACAAGGGAATGCTGGGACCTGGTAGCAGTCTCACGCCAACCAACAGCAAAGGACAGAGCTGAGCGTGCTGCTTCGTGTGGCCATCACCAGCCTCAGAGATCTTCCAGACGCCCCCAAAATGGAAACAAGGAGACGAAAAGGCAGCGCCAGGCAGACAAATCCCAAATGATCGAGAGCAGCTGCAACCACGACCCCACCAAACCAGCTAGGCCGGACCGGGCGTGGTTTAACATCAAGCAATGGAAGAATAGAATGAATGCACACCCAAACACCCAGCCCATCCTCCCAGCCAGCAACAAGGCCCAGAACCACCAGAGCCAACCAGTCTTCCAAAGGAATGGCGGACGAGACGTGCAAGAGTTAAAAGGCCTCCAAGCCCCCTGAACTTCTGAGTTGAAGGACTGGAAGGGGGGAGATTTTGGGCAGTGAGAATGTTGTCAATGGTAACACTGTAATAGCAATAAGATTGGAATAGCATTAACGTTGTAACAAGACTTGAAACCATGTAAGGCTTGAAGTAAACTGAAGTAACTCAATATCCATGGGATAAAGACTTGGGGAGGGGGGGGAGGTGTAGCATAAGGGTCTGGGATATACAGGGTTAATGTGGGATTGAGTACAGCACTGCCCATGCAGTGATGTAAGAAGGCACATGACCCAGAGCCAGGGTCAGTCTACAGATGGACAGAGACATGTAAAGGCCTAGATTGGAGTCAGCTTCATGCCTGTACCCTCTACTGTAAATATACACAGTTATGAATTGTTAATAAAGACTTGCTATTAACATACAAAGTCCACTTCATTGTGTTACGAAACAGGGTTCGCCAGGGTTTGCCTGTGAAACTAAAATAAACATTTAAAGAGGAAAGGAGCTGCAAACAAGAATGACCATTCTTACATGAGTTTCCATGGTGTCATGACAACCGATCACAGCCCAAATTACTTACGGACATACTGAACTTTTAAAGGAAGAAATGTGTTTTTTTTTAAAAGGCTTCTAAGCAAAGGCTGGCTGAGCATGTAAAGTAATCCCTTGCTGGAAAATTCCTGTGTGGATTGCACTTGACCAACTAGTCCAGAGAATATGGAATGTCGCACCCACAAGGTGTCGAGGCCTACTTCACACAAAAGCACTTGAAAGGGAGAGATACAATGCAGGAGGCTAAACTTTAATCTCCTGTAGTTGTGGAGACAATGGAGACTGATTACCATCTCCATAGAAACCATCTCCTAATGAGTTATATCTCAGAACATAGACATGATCTGAGTCGAAAGAAAGCAGATTCTGGGTGAAAGACATGGTTGTTTTTCCATTCCAGGGATACACAAGAAAAAGGGTTAAAAAGCCAGCTGTAAACCTGATCTGTGTGCTAGTCTGGTGTTCTGGTTCTGGTGTGCTAGTGTGTGTCGTGAAGGTGATAGCAGAGTCAATGCCAGGTGAATCATACCCTCCCAGTGAGAGGCAGAAGAACAGCAATTTGGCATCCCTGCACCTTGAAGATACAATTCTCTTCTCTCTGTTGCTGGAGGCAAGTCACAAGTCAGCAAAGCCACAGTCAAAAAGGAAACAGGACAACTCCTTCAGCTAACCTGAAGAACCAAGTGCCTCCAAACCAACTGCTGAACTGCCACAAAGTCCACTTTACCGGAATCACCCAATTTCATGGCCACACGTTTCACCATCTACTCCTCATGGGCAAGCCAAAGACTGATTTGTAAAGTTTTTAAATCTTTTATTTTTGGACTCAGCTTCTCATTTCTGACCTGTGAGCGCACGTGTTGCTTTTTTATTAGTTTTACTCGGGGTTTTTAGTAACTAATAAACTCACTCTTTCTGTGAACCAAGAAAGCCTGGTTAAATTGGCTCCTTCTAAAGCATAAATACATTTGGACTGGGAAAAGGTGTCCATGAGGGGAGGGATCATTTTTGAAAAGAATTAAACTTGTTGTGACTAACCGAAGGGTGTAGGCTATTCCTACCACTTGGGTTCGGAGGTCCACTCTGGGTATCAATGACCCAAAACTCAAGACTTCACCCAAAACAACTGCACCTTGTTTTTTGATTTCTGTTCCAGACAGTTCAATAATACTTATGCCAGTGACTATTCACCTCGTATTTTAGTTGCTTGGTTTCCTCGAGAAACAGGCAGGGTCAGGTGGTCAATCCGTCCTTGTCCGTTCTCTGCTCAGGTTGCTGACCAGGCGATCGTCCTTCCTTATCCTGCCCCAGCGAGCTTAATGACTGCCATGCTCACACAGTCTTCCTGCCCTTGCTTTTGTACAACTCGCTGATTGGCTCATTCCTCTGTCAGCAACAGTCCAATAATTGGCTCACTACCACCCCCAGCAACCCTCCCTAGAGCAGAAAGGTCCCGATCGCAAGTTTGGCCAATCTCCTCCTGGATTCCCACCCCCATCTGTCCCCGGTTCCCTCCAAGCAACCATTGCGGAAGGGCACTTACAAACTGCCGGATTTCTACTTATCCAATGATATTCTAAACAAACAGCAATCATCAGGCTACATTAAATTAAGAAGTTAGCTTTTCTCCAAACTGTGAGTTTTAAGCAAACAGCTTTACACGATATTTGTAATCAAAGACGTCACAAACTGGGGAAAAAAATTGTCCCCTGGCCTTTAACCAATTGTTGCGAGGCCATTACCAAGACGTTGCCAGGTCTTTAACCAGTTGTTACCTGGCCTTTAACAAGTTGTTGCCCGGCTTTTAACCAGTTGTTGCCTCGCCTTTAACCAGTTGTTACCTGGCCTTTAACCAGTTGTTGCCTGGCTTTTAACCAATTGTTGCCTGGCCTTTAACCAGTTGTTGCCTGGCATTTAACTAGTTGTTGCCTGGCCTTTAACCAGTTGTTGCCTGGCATTTAACTAGTTGTTGCCTGGCCTTTAACCAGTTGTTGTCTGGCTTTTAACCAATTGTTGCCTGGCTTTTAACCAGTTGTTGCCTGGCATTTAACCAGTTGTTGCCTGCCCTTTATCCAGTTGTTGCCTGGCATTTAACTAGTTGTTGCCTGCCCTTTATCCAGTTTTTGCCTGGCCTTTAGCCAGTTGTTGCCTGGCCTTTAACCATTTGTTGCCTGGCCTTTAACCAGTTGTTGCCTGGCTTTAACCAATTACTGCCCTACCTTTAACCAGTTGTTGCCTGGCCTTTAACCAGTTCTAACCTGGCCTTTAACCAGTTGTTGCCTGGCCTTTAACCAGTTGTTTCCTGGCTTTTACAAAGTTGTTGCCTGGTCTTTAACCAGTTTTTGGGTGGCCTTTAAGCAGTTGTTGCCTGGCCTTTAACCAGTTATTGCCTGGCCGTTAACCAGTTGTTGCCTGGCTGTTAACCAGTTGTTGCCTGGCTTGTAACCAATTGTTACCTGGCATTTAACTAGTTGTTGCCTGCCCTTTATCGAGTTGTTGCCTGGCTTTTAAATAGTTATTGCCTGGTCTTTAACCAATTGTTGCCTGGTCTTTAACCAATTGTAGCCTGGCCTTTAGCCAGTTGTTCACTGGTCTTTAACCAGCTGTTGCCTGGCCCTTAACCAATGGTTGCCTGGCCCTTAACCAATCGCTGCATAATCTTTAACCAATTATTGCCTGGCCTCTAACCAGTTGTTGCCTGGTCTTTAACCAGTTGTTGCCTGGTCTTTTACCAATTGTTGCCAGGCCTTTAACCAGTTGTTGCCTGGTCTTTTACCAATTGTTGCCAGGCCTTTAACCAGTTGTTGCCTGGTCTTTTACCAATTGTTGCCTGGCCTTTAACCAGTTGTTGCCTGGTCTTTTACCAATTGTTGCCAGGCCTTTAACCAGTTGTTGCCTGGTCTTTTACCAATTGTTGCCAGGCCTTTAACCAGTTGTTGCCTGGTCTTTTACCAATTGTTGCCTGGCCTTTAACCAGTTGTTTCCTGGCCGTTAACCAGTTGTTGCCTGGCTTTTAACCAATTGTTGCCTGGCGTTTAACTAGTTGTTGCCTGCCCTTTATCCAGTTGTTGCCTGGCTTTTAAATAGTTATTGCCTGGTCTTTAACCAGTTGTTGCAAGGCCTTTAACCAATTATTGCCTGGCCTTTAACCAGTTGTAGCCTGGCCTTTAGCCAGTTGTTCACTGGTCTTTAACCAGCTGTTGCCTGGCCCTTAACCAATGGTTGCCTGGCCCTTAACCAATCGCTGCGTGATCTTTAACCAATTATTGCCTGGCCTCTAACCAGTTGTTGCCTGGTCTTTAACCAATTGTTGCCTGGTCTTTAACCAGTTGTTGTCTGGTCTTTCACCAATTGTTGCCAGGCCTTTAACCAGTTGTTGCCTGGCCTTTAACCAGTTGTTGCCTGGTCTTTTACCAATTGTTGCCTGGTCTTTAACCAGTTGTTGTCTGGTCTTTTACCAATTGTTGCCAGGCCTTTAACCAGTTGTTGTCTGGTCTTTAACCAATTGTTGCCTGGCTTTAAACCAATTGGTGCCTGGCCTTTAACCAGTTGTTGCCTGGCCTTTAACCAATTGGTGCCTGGCCTTTAACCAGTTGTTGCCTGGCCTTTAACCAATTGGTGCCTGGCTTTTAACCAATTGTTGCCTGGCTTTTAAGCAATTGTTGCTTGGCCATTAACAAGTTCTTTCCTGGCCTTTAACCAGATGTTGCCTGGCTTTTAACCAATTGTTGCCAGGCCATTAAAAGTTGTTGCCTGGTCTTTAACTAGCTGTTGCCGGGCCTTTAACCAATAGTTGCCAGGTCATTAACAAGTTGTTGCCTGGTCTTTAACCAGCTGTTGCTTGGCTTTTAAGCAATTGTTGCTTGGCCATTAACAAGTTCTTGCCTGGCCTTTAACCAGATGTTGCCTGGCTTTTAACCAATTTGTTGCCTGGCCTTTAACCAGTTGTTGCCTGGTCTTTTACCAATTGTTGCCTGGCCTTTAACCATTTGTTGCCTGGCCTTTAACCACTTGTTGCCTGGCTGTTAACCAATTGTTGCCTGGCCCTGAACTAATTGTTGCCTGGCTTTTAACCAATTGTTGCCCGGCCTTTAACCAGTTGTTGCCTGGTCCTGAGCCAATTGTTGTCTGGCTTTTAACCAATTGTTGCCTGGCCTTTAACCAGTTATTGCCTGGTCCTGAGCCAATTGTTGCCCGGCTTTTAACCAGTTGTTGCCTGGCTTTTAACCAATTGTTGCCTGGTCTTTTACCAATTGTTGCCTAGCTTTTAACCAATTGGTGCCTGACCTTTAACCAGTTGTTGCCTGGTCTTTAACCAATTGGTGCCTGGCCTTTAACCAGTTGTTGCCTGGCCTTTAACCAATTGGTGCCTGGCTTTTAACCAATTGTTGCCTGGCTTTTAAGCAATTGTTGCTTGGCCATTAACAAGTTCTTTCCTGGCCTTTAACCAGATGTTGCCTGGCTTTTAACCAATTGTTGCCAGGCCATTAAAAGTTGTTGCCTGGTCTTTAACTAGCTGTTGCCGGGCCTTTAACCAATAGTTGCCAGGTCATTAACAAGTTGTTGCCTGGTCTTTAACCAGCTGTTGCTTGGCTTTTAAGCAATTGTTGCTTGGCCATTAACAAGTTCTTGCCTGGCCTTTAACCAGATGTTGCCTGGCTTTTAACCAATTTGTTGCCTGGCCTTTAACCAGTTGTTGCCTGGTCTTTTACCAATTGTTGCCTGGCCTTTAACCATTTGTTGCCTGGCCTTTAACCACTTGTTGCCTGGCTGTTAACCAATTGTTGCCTGGCCCTGAACTAATTGTTGCCTGGCTTTTAACCAATTGGTGCCCGGCCTTTAACCAGTTGTTGCCTGGTCCTGAGCCAATTGTTGTCTGGCTTTTAACCAATTGTTGCCTGGCCTTTAACCAGTTATTGCCTGGTCCTGAGCCAATTGTTGCCCGGCTTTTAACCAGTTGTTGCCTGGCTTTTAACCAATTGTTGCCTGGTCTTTTACCAATTGTTGCCTAGCTTTTAACCAATTGGTGCCTGACCTTTAACCAGTTGTTGCCTGGTCTTTAACCAATTGGTGCCTGGCCTTTAACCAGTTGTTGCCTGGCCTTTAACCAATTGGTGCCTGGCTTTTAACCAATTGTTGCCTGGCTTTTAAGCAATTGTTGCCTGGCCAATAACAAGTTCTTGCCTGGTCTTTAACCAGATGTTGCCTGGCTTTTAACCAATTTGTTGCCTGGCCTTTAACCAATTGTTGCCTGGCCTTTAACCAATTGTTGCCAGGCCATTAACCAGTTGTTGCCTGGCCTTTAACCAGTTGTTGCCAGGTCTTTTACCAATTGTTGCCAGGCCTTTTACCAGTTGTTGCCTGGTCTTTAACCATTTGTTGCCAGGCCTTTAACCATTTGTTGCCTGGTCTTTTACCAATTGTTGCCAGGCCTTTAACCAGTTGTTGCCTGGTCTTTTACCAATTGTTGCCTGGCTTTTAAGCAATTGTTGCTTGGCCATTAACAAGTTCTTTCCTGGCCTTTAACCAGATGTTGCCTGGCTTTTAACCAATTGTTGCCAGGCCATTAAAAGTTGTTGCCTGGTCTTTAACTAGCTGTTGCCGGGCCTTTAACCAATAGTTGCCAGGTCATTAACAAGTTGTTGCCTGGTCTTTAACCAGCTGTTGCTTGGCTTTTAAGCAATTGTTGCTTGGCCATTAACAAGTTCTTGCCTGGCCTTTAACCAGATGTTGCCTGGCTTTTAACCAATTTGTTGCCTGGCCTTTAACCAGTTGTTGCCTGGTCTTTTACCAATTGTTGCCTGGCCTTTAACCATTTGTTGCCTGGCCTTTAACCACTTGTTGCCTGGCTGTTAACCAATTGTTGCCTGGCCCTGAACTAATTGTTGCCTGGCTTTTAACCAATTGTTGCCCGGCCTTTAACCAGTTGTTGCCTGGTCCTGAGCCAATTGTTGTCTGGCTTTTAACCAATTGTTGCCTGGCCTTTAACCAGTTATTGCCTGGTCCTGAGCCAATTGTTGCCCGGCTTTTAACCAGTTGTTGCCTGGCTTTTAACCAATTGTTGCCTGGTCTTTTACCAATTGTTGCCTAGCTTTTAACCAATTGGTGCCTGACCTTTAACCAGTTGTTGCCTGGTCTTTAACCAATTGGTGCCTGGCCTTTAACCAGTTGTTGCCTGGCCTTTAACCAATTGGTGCCTGGCTTTTAACCAATTGTTGCCTGGCTTTTAAGCAATTGTTGCCTGGCCAATAACAAGTTCTTGCCTGGCCTTTAACCAGATGTTGCCTGGCTTTTAACCAATTTGTTGCCTGGCCTTTAACCAATTGTTGCCTGGCTTTTAACCAATTGTTGCCAGGCCATTAACCAGTTGTTGCCTGGCCTTTAACCAGTTGTTGCCGGGTCTTTTACCAATTGTTGCCAGGCCTTTTACCAGTTGTTGCCTGGTCTTTAACCATTTGTTGCCAGGCCTTTAACCAGTTGTTGCCTGGTCTTTCACCAATTGTTGCCTGGTCTTTTACCAATTGTTGCCTGGTCTTTAACCAGTTGTTGCCTGGTCTTTTACCAATTGTTGCCAGGCCTTTTACCAATTGTTCACTGGCCTTTAACCAGTTGTTGTCTGGCCTTTAACCAGTTGTTGCCTGGCCTCTAACCATTTGAGGTCTGGTCTTTAACCAGTTGTTGCCTGGTCTTTAACCAATTGGTGCCTGGCCTTTAACCAGTTGTTGCCTGGCCTTTAACCAATTGGTGCCTGGCTTTTAACCAATTGTTGCCTGGCTTTTAAGCAATTGTTGCCTGGCCAATAACAAGTTCTTGCCTGGCCTTTAACCAGATGTTGCCTGGCTTTTAACCAATTTGTTGCCTGGCCTTTAACCAATTGTTGCCTGGCCTTTAACCAATTGTTGCCAGGCCATTAACCAGTTGTTGCCTGGCCTTTAACCAGTTGTTGCCGGGTCTTTTACCAATTGTTGCCAGGCCTTTTACCAGTTGTTGCCTGGTCTTTAACCATTTGTTGCCAGGCCTTTTACCAGTTGTTGCCTGGTCTTTCACCAATTGTTGCCTGGTCTTTTACCAATTGTTGCCTGGCCTTTAACCAGTTGTTGCCTGGTCTTTTACCAATTGTTGCCAGGCCTTTAACCAGTTGTTGCCTGGTCTTTTACCAATTGTTGCCAGGCCTTTAAGCAGTTGTTGCCTGGTCTTTTACCAATTGTTGCCTGGCCTTTAACCAGTTGTTTCCTGGCCGTTAACCAGTTGTTGCCTGGCTTTTAACCAATTGTTGCCTGGCGTTTAACTAGTTGTTGCCTGCCCTTTATCCAGTTGTTGCCTGGCTTTTAAATAGTTATTGCCTGGTCTTTAACCAGTTGTTGCAAGGCCTTTAACCAATTATTGCCTGGCCTTTAACCAGTTGTAGCCTGGCCTTTAGCCAGTTGTTCACTGGTCTTTAACCAGCTGTTGCCTGGCCCTTAACCAATGGTTGCCTGGCCCTTAACCAATCGCTGCGTGATCTTTAACCAATTATTGCCTGGCCTCTAACCAGTTGTTGCCTGGTCTTTAACCAATTGTTGCCTGGTCTTTAACCAGTTGTTGTCTGGTCTTTCACCAATTGTTGCCAGGCCTTTAACCAGTTGTTGCCTGGCCTTTAACCAGTTGTTGCCTGGTCTTTTACCAATTGTTGCCTGGTCTTTAACCAGTTGTTGTCTGGTCTTTTACCAATTGTTGCCAGGCCTTTAACCAGTTGTTGTCTGGTCTTTAACCAATTGTTGCCTGGCTTTAAACCAATTGGTGCCTGGCCTTTAACCAGTTGTTGCCTGGCCTTTAACCAATTGGTGCCTGGCCTTTAACCAGTTGTTGCCTGGCCTTTAACCAATTGGTGCCTGGCTTTTAACCAATTGTTGCCTGGCTTTTAAGCAATTGTTGCTTGGCCATTAACAAGTTCTTTCCTGGCCTTTAACCAGATGTTGCCTGGCTTTTAACCAATTGTTGCCAGGCCATTAAAAGTTGTTGCCTGGTCTTTAACTAGCTGTTGCCGGGCCTTTAACCAATAGTTGCCAGGTCATTAACAAGTTGTTGCCTGGTCTTTAACCAGCTGTTGCTTGGCTTTTAAGCAATTGTTGCTTGGCCATTAACAAGTTCTTGCCTGGCCTTTAACCAGATGTTGCCTGGCTTTTAACCAATTTGTTGCCTGGCCTTTAACCAGTTGTTGCCTGGTCTTTTACCAATTGTTGCCTGGCCTTTAACCATTTGTTGCCTGGCCTTTAACCACTTGTTGCCTGGCTGTTAACCAATTGTTGCCTGGCCCTGAACTAATTGTTGCCTGGCTTTTAACCAATTGTTGCCCGGCCTTTAACCAGTTGTTGCCTGGTCCTGAGCCAATTGTTGTCTGGCTTTTAACCAATTGTTGCCTGGCCTTTAACCAGTTATTGCCTGGTCCTGAGCCAATTGTTGCCCGGCTTTTAACCAGTTGTTGCCTGGCTTTTAACCAATTGTTGCCTGGTCTTTTACCAATTGTTGCCTAGCTTTTAACCAATTGGTGCCTGACCTTTAACCAGTTGTTGCCTGGTCTTTAACCAATTGGTGCCTGGCCTTTAACCAGTTGTTGCCTGGCCTTTAACCAATTGGTGCCTGGCTTTTAACCAATTGTTGCCTGGCTTTTAAGCAATTGTTGCCTGGCCAATAACAAGTTCTTGCCTGGTCTTTAACCAGATGTTGCCTGGCTTTTAACCAATTTGTTGCCTGGCCTTTAACCAATTGTTGCCTGGCCTTTAACCAATTGTTGCCAGGCCATTAACCAATTGTTGCCTGGCCCTGAACTAATTGTTGCCTGGCTTTTAACCAATTGTTGCCCGGCCTTTAACCAGTTGTTGCCTGGTCCTGAGCCAATTGTTGTCTGGCTTTTAACCAATTGTTGCCTGGCCTTTAACCAGTTATTGCCTGGTCCTGAGCCAATTGTTGCCCGGCTTTTAACCAGTTGTTGCCTGGCTTTTAACCAATTGTTGCCTGGTCTTTTACCAATTGTTGCCTAGCTTTTAACCAATTGGTGCCTGACCTTTAACCAGTTGTTGCCTGGTCTTTAACCAATTGGTGCCTGGCCTTTAACCAGTTGTTGCCTGGCCTTTAACCAATTGGTGCCTGGCTTTTAACCAATTGTTGCCTGGCTTTTAAGCAATTGTTGCCTGGCCAATAACCAGTTGTTGCCTGGCCTTTAACCAGTTGTTGCCGGGTCTTTTACCAATTGTTGCCAGGCCTTTTACCAGTTGTTGCCTGGTCTTTAACCATTTGTTGCCAGGCCTTTAACCAGTTGTTGCCTGGTCTTTCACCAATTGTTGCCTGGTCTTTTACCAATTGTTGCCTGGTCTTTAACCAGTTGTTGCCTGGTCTTTTACCAATTGTTGCCAGGCCTTTTACCAATTGTTCACTGGCCTTTAACCAGTTGTTGTCTGGCCTTTAACCAGTTGTTGCCTGGCCTCTAACCATTTGTGGTCTGGTCTTTAACCAGTTGTTGCCTGGTCTTTAACCAATTGGTGCCTGGCCTTTAACCAGTTGTTGCCTGGCCTTTAACCAATTGGTGCCTGGCTTTTAACCAATTGTTGCCTGGCTTTTAAGCAATTGTTGCCTGGCCAATAACAAGTTCTTGCCTGGCCTTTAACCAGATGTTGCCTGGCTTTTAACCAATTTGTTGCCTGGCCTTTAACCAATTGTTGCCTGGCCTTTAACCAATTGTTGCCAGGCCATTAACCAGTTGTTGCCTGGCCTTTAACCAGTTGTTGCCGGGTCTTTTACCAATTGTTGCCAGGCCTTTTACCAGTTGTTGCCTGGTCTTTAACCATTTGTTGCCAGGCCTTTTACCAGTTGTTGCCTGGTCTTTCACCAATTGTTGCCTGGTCTTTTACCAATTGTTGCCTGGTCTTTAACCAGTTGTTGCCTGGTCTTTTACCAATTGTTGCCAGGCCTTTTACCAATTGTTCACTGGCCTTTAACCAGTTGTTGTCTGGCCTTTAACCAGTTGTTGCCTGGCCTCTAACCATTTGTGGTCTGGTCTTTAACCAGTTGTTGCCTGGTCTTTTACTAATTGTTGCCAGGCTTTTAACCAGTTGTTGCCTTGTCCTTTACCAATTGTTGCCAGCCCTTTAACCAGTTGTTGCCTGGCCTCTAACCAGTTGTTGTCTGGTCTTTAACCAATTGTTGCCTGGCTTTTAACCAATTGTTGCCTGGCCTCTATCCAGTTGTTGTCTGGCCTTTAATCAGTTGTTGCATGGTCTTTTACCAATTGTTGCCAGGCCTTTAACCAATTGTTGCCTGGCCTTTAAACAATTGTTGCCAGGTCCTTTACCAATTGTGGCCAGGCTTTTAACCAGTTGTTGCCTGGTCTTTAACCAGTTGTTGCCTGGTCTTTTACCAATTGTTGCCAGGCCTTTAACCAGTTGTTGCCAGGCCTTTAACCAGTTGTTGCCTGGTCTTTTACCAATTGTTGCCTGGCCTTTAACCAGTTGTTGCCTGGTCTTTTACCAATTGTTGCCTGGTCTTTTACCAATTGTTGCCTGGTCTTTAACCAGTTGTTGCCTGCTCTTTTACTAATTGTTGCCAGGCCTTTTACCAATTGTTGCCTGGTCTTTAACCAGTTGTTGCCTGGTCTTTAACCATTTGTTGCCAGGCCTTTAACCATTTGTTGCCTGGTCTTTTACCAATTGTTGCCAGGCCTTTAACCAGTTGTTGCCTGGTCTTTTACCAATTGTTGCCTGGCTTTTATGCAATTGTTGCTTGGCCATTAACAAGTTCTTTCCTGGCCTTTAACCAGATGTTGCCTGGCTTTTAACCAATTGTTGCCAGGCCATTAAAAGTTGTTGCCTGGTCTTTAACTAGCTGTTGCCGGGCCTTTAACCAATAGTTGCCAGGTCATTAACAAGTTGTTGCCTGGTCTTTAACCAGCTGTTGCTTGGCTTTTAAGCAATTGTTGCTTGGCCATTAACAAGTTCTTGCCTGGCCTTTAACCAGATGTTGCCTGGCTTTTAACCAATTTGTTGCCTGGCCTTTAACCAGTTGTTGCCTGGTCTTTTACCAATTGTTGCCTGGCCTTTAACCACTTGTTGCCTGGCTGTTAACCAATTGTTGCCTGGCCCTGAACTAATTGTTGCCTGGCTTTTAACCAATTGTTGCCTGGCCTTTAACCAGTTGTTGCCTGGTCCTGAGCCAATTGTTGTCTGGCTTTTAACCAATTGTTGCCTGGCCTTTAACCAGTTATTGCCTGGTCCTGAGCCAATTGTTGCCCGGCTTTTAACCAGTTGTTGCCTGGCTTTTAACCAATTGTTGCCTGGTCTTTTACCAATTGTTGCCTAGCTTTTAACCAATTGGTGCCTGACCTTTAACCAGTTGTTGCCTGGTCTTTAACCAATTGGTGCCTGGCCTTTAACCAGTTGTTGCCTGGCCTTTAACCAATTGGTGCCTGGCTTTTAACCAATTGTTGCCTGGCTTTTAAGCAATTGTTGCCTGGCCAATAACAAGTTCTTGCCTGGCCTTTAACCAGATGTTGCCTGGCTTTTAACCAATTTGTTGCCTGGCCTTTAACCAATTGTTGCCTGGCCTTTAACCAATTGTTGCCAGGCCATTAACCAGTTGTTGCCTGGCCTTTAACCAGTTGTTGCCGGGTCTTTTACCAATTGTTGCCAGGCCTTTTACCAGTTGTTGCCTGGTCTTTAACCATTTGTTGCCAGGCCTTTAACCAGTTGTTGCCAGGTCTTTTACCAATTGTTGCCAGGCCTTTTACCAGTTGTTGCCTGGTCTTTCACCAATTGTTGCCTGGTCTTTTACCAATTGTTGCCTGGTCTTTAACCAGTTGTTGCCTGGTCTTTTACCAATTGTTGCCAGGCCTTTTACCAATTGTTCACTGGCCTTTAACCAGTTGTTGTCTGGCCTTTAACCAGTTGTTGCCTGGCCTCTAACCATTTGTGGTCTGGTCTTTAACCAGTTGTTGCCTGGTCTTTTACCAATTGTTGCCAGGCTTTTAACCAGTTGTTGCCTTGTCCTTTACCAATTGTTGCCAGCCCTTTAACCAGTTGTTGCCTGGCCTCTAACCAGTTGTTGTCTGGTCTTTAACCAATTGTTGCCAGGCCTTTAACCAGTTGTTGTCTGGTCTTTAACCAATTGTTGCCTGGCTTTAAACCAATTGGTGCCTGGCCTTTAACCAGTTGTTGCCTGGCCTTTAACCAATTGGTGCCTGGCCTTTAACCAGTTGTTGCCTGGCCTTTAACCAATTGGTGCCTGGCTTTTAACCAATTGTTGCCTGGCTTTTAAGCAATTGTTGCTTGGCCATTAACAAGTTCTTTCCTGGCCTTTAACCAGATGTTGCCTGGCTTTTAACCAATTGTTGCCAGGCCATTAAAAGTTGTTGCCTGGTCTTTAACTAGCTGTTGCCGGGCCTTTAACCAATAGTTGCCAGGTCATTAACAAGTTGTTGCCTGGTCTTTAACCAGCTGTTGCTTGGCTTTTAAGCAATTGTTGCTTGGCCATTAACAAGTTCTTGCCTGGCCTTTAACCAGATGTTGCCTGGCTTTTAACCAATTTGTTGCCTGGCCTTTAACCAGTTGTTGCCTGGTCTTTTACCAATTGTTGCCTGGCCTTTAACCATTTGTTGCCTGGCCTTTAACCACTTGTTGCCTGGCTGTTAACCAATTGTTGCCTGGCCCTGAACTAATTGTTGCCTGGCTTTTAACCAATTGTTGCCCGGCCTTTAACCAGTTGTTGCCTGGTCCTGAGCCAATTGTTGTCTGGCTTTTAACCAATTGTTGCCTGGCCTTTAACCAGTTATTGCCTGGTCCTGAGCCAATTGTTGCCCGGCTTTTAACCAGTTGTTGCCTGGCTTTTAACCAATTGTTGCCTGGTCTTTTACCAATTGTTGCCTAGCTTTTAACCAATTGGTGCCTGACCTTTAACCAGTTGTTGCCTGGTCTTTAACCAATTGGTGCCTGGCCTTTAACCAGTTGTTGCCTGGCCTTTAACCAATTGGTGCCTGGCTTTTAACCAATTGTTGCCTGGCTTTTAAGCAATTGTTGCCTGGCCAATAACAAGTTCTTGCCTGGTCTTTAACCAGATGTTGCCTGGCTTTTAACCAATTTGTTGCCTGGCCTTTAACCAATTGTTGCCTGGCCTTTAACCAATTGTTGCCAGGCCATTAACCAATTGTTGCCTGGCCCTGAACTAATTGTTGCCTGGCTTTTAACCAATTGTTGCCCGGCCTTTAACCAGTTGTTGCCTGGTCCTGAGCCAATTGTTGTCTGGCTTTTAACCAATTGTTGCCTGGCCTTTAACCAGTTATTGCCTGGTCCTGAGCCAATTGTTGCCCGGCTTTTAACCAGTTGTTGCCTGGCTTTTAACCAATTGTTGCCTGGTCTTTTACCAATTGTTGCCTAGCTTTTAACCAATTGGTGCCTGACCTTTAACCAGTTGTTGCCTGGTCTTTAACCAATTGGTGCCTGGCCTTTAACCAGTTGTTGCCTGGCCTTTAACCAATTGGTGCCTGGCTTTTAACCAATTGTTGCCTGGCTTTTAAGCAATTGTTGCCTGGCCAATAACCAGTTGTTGCCTGGCCTTTAACCAGTTGTTGCCGGGTCTTTTACCAATTGTTGCCAGGCCTTTTACCAGTTGTTGCCTGGTCTTTAACCATTTGTTGCCAGGCCTTTAACCAGTTGTTGCCTGGTCTTTCACCAATTGTTGCCTGGTCTTTTACCAATTGTTGCCTGGTCTTTAACCAGTTGTTGCCTGGTCTTTTACCAATTGTTGCCAGGCCTTTTACCAATTGTTCACTGGCCTTTAACCAGTTGTTGTCTGGCCTTTAACCAGTTGTTGCCTGGCCTCTAACCATTTGTGGTCTGGTCTTTAACCAGTTGTTGCCTGGTCTTTAACCAATTGGTGCCTGGCCTTTAACCAGTTGTTGCCTGGCCTTTAACCAATTGGTGCCTGGCTTTTAACCAATTGTTGCCTGGCTTTTAAGCAATTGTTGCCTGGCCAATAACAAGTTCTTGCCTGGCCTTTAACCAGATGTTGCCTGGCTTTTAACCAATTTGTTGCCTGGCCTTTAACCAATTGTTGCCTGGCCTTTAACCAATTGTTGCCAGGCCATTAACCAGTTGTTGCCTGGCCTTTAACCAGTTGTTGCCGGGTCTTTTACCAATTGTTGCCAGGCCTTTTACCAGTTGTTGCCTGGTCTTTAACCATTTGTTGCCAGGCCTTTTACCAGTTGTTGCCTGGTCTTTCACCAATTGTTGCCTGGTCTTTTACCAATTGTTGCCTGGTCTTTAACCAGTTGTTGCCTGGTCTTTTACCAATTGTTGCCAGGCCTTTTACCAATTGTTCACTGGCCTTTAACCAGTTGTTGTCTGGCCTTTAACCAGTTGTTGCCTGGCCTCTAACCATTTGTGGTCTGGTCTTTAACCAGTTGTTGCCTGGTCTTTTACTAATTGTTGCCAGGCTTTTAACCAGTTGTTGCCTTGTCCTTTACCAATTGTTGCCAGCCCTTTAACCAGTTGTTGCCTGGCCTCTAACCAGTTGTTGTCTGGTCTTTAACCAATTGTTGCCTGGCTTTTAACCAATTGTTGCCTGGCCTCTATCCAGTTGTTGTCTGGCCTTTAATCAGTTGTTGCATGGTCTTTTACCAATTGTTGCCAGGCCTTTAACCAATTGTTGCCTGGCCTTTAAACAATTGTTGCCAGGTCCTTTACCAATTGTGGCCAGGCTTTTAACCAGTTGTTGCCTGGTCTTTAACCAGTTGTTGCCTGGTCTTTTACCAATTGTTGCCAGGCCTTTAACCAGTTGTTGCCAGGCCTTTAACCAGTTGTTGCCTGGTCTTTTACCAATTGTTGCCTGGCCTTTAACCAGTTGTTGCCTGGTCTTTTACCAATTGTTGCCTGGTCTTTTACCAATTGTTGCCTGGTCTTTAACCAGTTGTTGCCTGCTCTTTTACTAATTGTTGCCAGGCCTTTTACCAATTGTTGCCTGGTCTTTAACCAGTTGTTGCCTGGTCTTTAACCATTTGTTGCCAGGCCTTTAACCATTTGTTGCCTGGTCTTTTACCAATTGTTGCCAGGCCTTTAACCAGTTGTTGCCTGGTCTTTTACCAATTGTTGCCTGGCTTTTATGCAATTGTTGCTTGGCCATTAACAAGTTCTTTCCTGGCCTTTAACCAGATGTTGCCTGGCTTTTAACCAATTGTTGCCAGGCCATTAAAAGTTGTTGCCTGGTCTTTAACTAGCTGTTGCCGGGCCTTTAACCAATAGTTGCCAGGTCATTAACAAGTTGTTGCCTGGTCTTTAACCAGCTGTTGCTTGGCTTTTAAGCAATTGTTGCTTGGCCATTAACAAGTTCTTGCCTGGCCTTTAACCAGATGTTGCCTGGCTTTTAACCAATTTGTTGCCTGGCCTTTAACCAGTTGTTGCCTGGTCTTTTACCAATTGTTGCCTGGCCTTTAACCACTTGTTGCCTGGCTGTTAACCAATTGTTGCCTGGCCCTGAACTAATTGTTGCCTGGCTTTTAACCAATTGTTGCCTGGCCTTTAACCAGTTGTTGCCTGGTCCTGAGCCAATTGTTGTCTGGCTTTTAACCAATTGTTGCCTGGCCTTTAACCAGTTATTGCCTGGTCCTGAGCCAATTGTTGCCCGGCTTTTAACCAGTTGTTGCCTGGCTTTTAACCAATTGTTGCCTGGTCTTTTACCAATTGTTGCCTAGCTTTTAACCAATTGGTGCCTGACCTTTAACCAGTTGTTGCCTGGTCTTTAACCAATTGGTGCCTGGCCTTTAACCAGTTGTTGCCTGGCCTTTAACCAATTGGTGCCTGGCTTTTAACCAATTGTTGCCTGGCTTTTAAGCAATTGTTGCCTGGCCAATAACAAGTTCTTGCCTGGCCTTTAACCAGATGTTGCCTGGCTTTTAACCAATTTGTTGCCTGGCCTTTAACCAATTGTTGCCTGGCCTTTAACCAATTGTTGCCAGGCCATTAACCAGTTGTTGCCTGGCCTTTAACCAGTTGTTGCCGGGTCTTTTACCAATTGTTGCCAGGCCTTTTACCAGTTGTTGCCTGGTCTTTAACCATTTGTTGCCAGGCCTTTAACCAGTTGTTGCCAGGTCTTTTACCAATTGTTGCCAGGCCTTTTACCAGTTGTTGCCTGGTCTTTCACCAATTGTTGCCTGGTCTTTTACCAATTGTTGCCTGGTCTTTAACCAGTTGTTGCCTGGTCTTTTACCAATTGTTGCCAGGCCTTTTACCAATTGTTCACTGGCCTTTAACCAGTTGTTGTCTGGCCTTTAACCAGTTGTTGCCTGGCCTCTAACCATTTGTGGTCTGGTCTTTAACCAGTTGTTGCCTGGTCTTTTACCAATTGTTGCCAGGCTTTTAACCAGTTGTTGCCTTGTCCTTTACCAATTGTTGCCAGCCCTTTAACCAGTTGTTGCCTGGCCTCTAACCAGTTGTTGTCTGGTCTTTAACCAATTGTTGCCTGGCTTTTAACCAATTGTTGCCTGGTCTCTATCCAGTTGTTGTCTGGCCTTTAATCAGTTGTTGCATGGTCTTTTACCAATTGTTGCCAGGCCTTTAACCAATTGTTGCCTGGCCTTTAAACAATTGTTGCCAGGTCCTTTACCAATTGTGGCCAGGCCTTTAACCAGTTGTTGCCTGGTCTTTAACCAGTTGTTGCCTGGTCTTTTACCAATTGTTGCCAGGCCTTTAACCAGTTGTTGCCAGGCCTTTAACCAGTTGTTGCCTGGTCTTTTACCAATTGTTGCCTGGCCTTTAACCAGTTGTTGCCTGGTCTTTTACCAATTGTTGCCTGGTCTTTTACCAATTGTTGCCTGGTCTTTAACCAGTTGTTGCCTGCTCTTTTACTAATTGTTGCCAGGCCTTTTACCAATTGTTGCCTGGTCTTTAACCAGTTGTTGTCTGGCCTTTAGCCAGTTGTTGCCTGGCCTCTAACCAGTTGTGGTCTGGTCTTTAACCAGTTGTTGCCTGGTCTTTTACGAATTGTTGCCAGGCTTTTAACCAGTTGTTGCCTGGTCCTTGACCAATTGTTGCCTGGCCTTTAACCAGTTGTTGCCTGGCCTCTAACCAGTTGTTGTCTGGTCTTTAACCAATTGTTGCCTGGCTTTAAACCAATTGGTGCCTGGCCTTTAACCAGTTGTTGCCTGGCTTTTAACCAATTTGTTGCCTGGACTTTAACCAATTGTTGCCTGGCCTTTAACCAATTGTTGCCAGGCCATTAAAAGTTGTTGCCTGGTCTTTAACCAATTGTTGCTGGGCCTTTAACCAATAGTTGCCAGGCCATTAACAAGTTGTTGCCTGGTCTTTAACCAATTGTTGCTTGGGATTTAACCATTTGTTGCCTGGTCTTTAACCAATTGTTGCCTGGCCTTTAACCATTTGTTGCCTGGCCTTTAACCACTCGTTGCCTGGCTGTTAACCAATTGTTGCCTGGCCCTGAACTAATTGTTGCCTGGCTTTTAACCAATTGTTGCCTGGCCTTTAACCAATTGTTGCCCGGCCTTTAGCCAGTTATTGCCTGGTCCTGAGCCAATTGTTGCCTGGCTTTTAACCAATTGTTGCCTGGCTTTTAACCAATTGTTGCCTGGTCTTTTACCAATTGTTGCCTGGCCTTTAACCAGTTGTTGCCTGGTCTTTTACGAATTGTTGCCAGGCCTTTAACCAATTGGTGCCTGGCTTTTAACCAATTGTTGCCTGGCTTTTAACCAATTGTTGCCTGGCTTTTAAGCAATTGTTGCTTGGCCATTAACAAGTTCTTGCCTGGCCTTTAACCAGATGTTGCCTGGCTTTTAACCAATTTGTTGCCTGGCCTTTAACCAGTTGTTGCCTGGTCTTTTACCAATTGTTGCCTGGTCTTTAACCAGTTGTTGTCTGGTCTTTTACCAATTGTTGCCAGGCCTTTAACCAATTGTTGCCAGGCCTTTAACCAGTTGTTGCCTGGTCTTTTACCAATTGTTGCCAGGCCTTTAACAAGTTGTTGCCTGGTCTTTTACCAATTGTTGCCTGGCCTTTAACCAGTTGTTTCCTGGCTTTTACAAAGTTGTTGCCTGGCCTTTAACCAGTTTTTGGGTGGCCTTTAAGCAGTTGTTGCCTAGTCTTTAACCAGTTATTGCCTGGCCGTTAACCAGTTGTTGCCTGGCTGTCAACCAGTTGTTGCCTGGCTTTTAACCAATTGTTGCCTGGCGTTTAACTAGTTGTTGCCTGCCCTTAATCCAGTTGTTGCCTGGCTTCTAAATAGTTATTGCCTGGTCTTTAACCAGTTGTTGCAAGGCCTTTAACCAATTGTTGCCTGGTCTTTAACCAATTGTAGCCTGGCCTTTAGCCAGTTGTTCACTGGTCTTTAACCAGCTGTTGCCTGGCCCTTAACCAATGGTTGCCTGGCCCTTAACCAATCGCTGCGTGATCTTTAACCAATTATTGCCTGGCCTCTAACCAGTTGTTGCCTGGTCTTTTACCAATTGTTGCCAGGCCTTTAACCAGTTGTTGCCTGGTCTTTTACCAATTGTTGCCAGGCCTTTAACCAGTTGTTGCCTGGTCTTTTACTAATTGTTGCCAGGCCTTTTACCAATTGTTGCCTTGTCTTTAACCAGTTGTTGTCTGGCCTTTAACCAGATGTTGCCTGGAATTTAACCAATTTGTTGCCTGGCCTTTACCTAGTTGTTGCCTGGTCCTGAACCAATTGTTGCATGGCCTTTAACCAGTTGTTGCCTGGAAATTAACCAATTGTTGCCTGGCCTTTAACCAGTTGTTGCCTGGTCTTTAACCAGTTGTTGCCTGGAATTTAATCAATTTTTGCCTTGCCTTTAACCAGCTGTTTCTTGGGATTTAACCATTTGTTGCCTGGCCTTTAACCAGTTATTGCCTGGCCGTTAACCAGTTGTTGCCTGGCTGTTAACCAGTTGTTGCCTGGCTTGTAACCAATTGTTACCTGGCATTTAACTAGTTGTTGCCTGCCCTTTATCGAGTTGTTGCCTGGCTTTTAAATAGTTATTGCCTGGTCTTTAACCAATTGTTGCCTGGTCTTTAACCAATTGTAGCCTGGCCTTTAGCCAGTTGTTCACTGGTCTTTAACCAGCTGTTGCCTGGCCCTTAACCAATGGTTGCCTGGCCCTTAACCAATCGCTGCATAATCTTTAACCAATTATTGCCTGGCCTCTAACCAGTTGTTGCCTGGTCTTTAACCAGTTGTTGCCTGGTCTTTTACCAATTGTTGCCAGGCCTTTAACCAGTTGTTGCCTGGTCTTTTACCAATTGTTGCCAGGCCTTTAACCAGTTGTTGCCTGGTCTTTTACCAATTGTTGCCTGGCCTTTAACCAGTTGTTGCCTGGTCTTTTACCAATTGTTGCCAGGCCTTTAACCAGTTGTTGCCTGGTCTTTTACCAATTGTTGCCAGGCCTTTAACCAGTTGTTGCCTGGTCTTTTACCAATTGTTGCCTGGCCTTTAACCAGTTGTTTCCTGGCCGTTAACCAGTTGTTGCCTGGCTTTTAACCAATTGTTGCCTGGCGTTTAACTAGTTGTTGCCTGCCCTTTATCCAGTTGTTGCCTGGCTTTTAAATAGTTATTGCCTGGTCTTTAACCAGTTGTTGCAAGGCCTTTAACCAATTATTGCCTGGCCTTTAACCAGTTGTAGCCTGGCCTTTAGCCAGTTGTTCACTGGTCTTTAACCAGCTGTTGCCTGGCCCTTAACCAATGGTTGCCTGGCCCTTAACCAATCGCTGCGTGATCTTTAACCAATTATTGCCTGGCCTCTAACCAGTTGTTGCCTGGTCTTTAACCAATTGTTGCCTGGTCTTTAACCAGTTGTTGTCTGGTCTTTCACCAATTGTTGCCAGGCCTTTAACCAGTTGTTGCCTGGCCTTTAACCAGTTGTTGCCTGGTCTTTTACCAATTGTTGCCTGGTCTTTAACCAGTTGTTGTCTGGTCTTTTACCAATTGTTGCCAGGCCTTTAACCAGTTGTTGTCTGGTCTTTAACCAATTGTTGCCTGGCTTTAAACCAATTGGTGCCTGGCCTTTAACCAGTTGTTGCCTGGCCTTTAACCAATTGGTGCCTGGCCTTTAACCAGTTGTTGCCTGGCCTTTAACCAATTGGTGCCTGGCTTTTAACCAATTGTTGCCTGGCTTTTAAGCAATTGTTGCTTGGCCATTAACAAGTTCTTTCCTGGCCTTTAACCAGATGTTGCCTGGCTTTTAACCAATTGTTGCCAGGCCATTAAAAGTTGTTGCCTGGTCTTTAACTAGCTGTTGCCGGGCCTTTAACCAATAGTTGCCAGGTCATTAACAAGTTGTTGCCTGGTCTTTAACCAGCTGTTGCTTGGCTTTTAAGCAATTGTTGCTTGGCCATTAACAAGTTCTTGCCTGGCCTTTAACCAGATGTTGCCTGGCTTTTAACCAATTTGTTGCCTGGCCTTTAACCAGTTGTTGCCTGGTCTTTTACCAATTGTTGCCTGGCCTTTAACCATTTGTTGCCTGGCCTTTAACCACTTGTTGCCTGGCTGTTAACCAATTGTTGCCTGGCCCTGAACTAATTGTTGCCTGGCTTTTAACCAATTGTTGCCCGGCCTTTAACCAGTTGTTGCCTGGTCCTGAGCCAATTGTTGTCTGGCTTTTAACCAATTGTTGCCTGGCCTTTAACCAGTTATTGCCTGGTCCTGAGCCAATTGTTGCCCGGCTTTTAACCAGTTGTTGCCTGGCTTTTAACCAATTGTTGCCTGGTCTTTTACCAATTGTTGCCTAGCTTTTAACCAATTGGTGCCTGACCTTTAACCAGTTGTTGCCTGGTCTTTAACCAATTGGTGCCTGGCCTTTAACCAGTTGTTGCCTGGCCTTTAACCAATTGGTGCCTGGCTTTTAACCAATTGTTGCCTGGCTTTTAAGCAATTGTTGCCTGGCCAATAACAAGTTCTTGCCTGGTCTTTAACCAGATGTTGCCTGGCTTTTAACCAATTTGTTGCCTGGCCTTTAACCAATTGTTGCCTGGCCTTTAACCAATTGTTGCCAGGCCATTAACCAATTGTTGCCTGGCCCTGAGCTAATTGTTGCCTGGCTTTTAACCAATTGTTGCCCGGCCTTTAACCAGTTGTTGCCTGGTCCTGAGCCAATTGTTGTCTGGCTTTTAACCAATTGTTGCCTGGCCTTTAACCAGTTATTGCCTGGTCCTGAGCCAATTGTTGCCCGGCTTTTAACCAGTTGTTGCCTGGCTTTTAACCAATTGTTGCCTGGTCTTTTACCAATTGTTGCCTAGCTTTTAACCAATTGGTGCCTGACCTTTAACCAGTTGTTGCCTGGTCTTTAACCAATTGGTGCCTGGCCTTTAACCAGTTGTTGCCTGGCCTTTAACCAATTGGTGCCTGGCTTTTAACCAATTGTTGCCTGGCTTTTAAGCAATTGTTGCCTGGCCAATAACAAGTTCTTGCCTGGCCTTTAACCAGATGTTGCCTGGCTTTTAACCAATTTGTTGCCTGGCCTTTAACCAATTGTTGCCAGGCCATTAACCAGTTGTTGCCTGGCCTTTAACCAGTTGTTGCTGGGTCTTTTACCAATTGTTGCCAGGCCTTTTACCAGTTGTTGCCTGGTCTTTAACCATTTGTTGCCAGGCCTTTAACCAGTTGTTGCCGGGTCTTTTACCAATTGTTGCCAGGCCTTTTACCAGTTGTTGCCTGGTCTTTCACCAATTGTTGCCTGGTCTTTTACCAATTGTTGCCTGGTCTTTAACCAGTTGTTGCCTGGTCTTTTACCAATTGTTGCCAGGCCTTTTACCAATTGTTCACTGGCCTTTAACCAGTTGTTGTCTGGCCTTTAACCAGTTGTTGCCTGGCCTCTAACCATTTGTGGTCTGGTCTTTAACCAGTTGTTGCCTGGTCTTTTACCAATTGTTGCCAGGCTTTTAACCAGTTGTTGCCTTGTCCTTTACCAATTGTTGCCAGCCCTTTAACCAGTTGTTGCCTGGCCTCTAACCAGTTGTTGTCTGGTCTTTAACCAATTGTTGCCTGGCTTTTAACCAATTGTTGCCTGGCCTCTATCCAGTTGTTGTCTGGCCTTTAATCAGTTGTTGCATGGTCTTTTACCAATTGTTGCCAGGCCTTTAACCAATTGTTGCCTGGCCTTTAAACAATTGTTGCCAGGTCCTTTACCAATTGTGGCCAGGCTTTTAACCAGTTGTTGCCTGGTCTTTAACCAGTTGTTGCCTGGTCTTTTACCAATTGTTGCCAGGCCTTTAACCAGTTGTTGCCAGGCCTTTAACCAGTTGTTGCCTGGTCTTTTACCAATTGTTGCCTGGCCTTTAACCAGTTGTTGCCTGGTCTTTTACCAATTGTTGCCTGGTCTTTTACCAATTGTTGCCTGGTCTTTAACCAGTTGTTGCCTGCTCTTTTACTAATTGTTGCCAGGCCTTTTACCAATTGTTGCCTGGTCTTTAACCAGTTGTTGCCTGGTCTTTAACCATTTGTTGCCAGGCCTTTAACCATTTGTTGCCTGGTCTTTTACCAATTGTTGCCAGGCCTTTAACCAGTTGTTGCCTGGTCTTTTACCAATTGTTGCCTGGCTTTTATGCAATTGTTGCTTGGCCATTAACAAGTTCTTTCCTGGCCTTTAACCAGATGTTGCCTGGCTTTTAACCAATTGTTGCCAGGCCATTAAAAGTTGTTGCCTGGTCTTTAACTAGCTGTTGCCGGGCCTTTAACCAATAGTTGCCAGGTCATTAACAAGTTGTTGCCTGGTCTTTAACCAGCTGTTGCTTGGCTTTTAAGCAATTGTTGCTTGGCCATTAACAAGTTCTTGCCTGGCCTTTAACCAGATGTTGCCTGGCTTTTAACCAATTTGTTGCCTGGCCTTTAACCAGTTGTTGCCTGGTCTTTTACCAATTGTTGCCTGGCCTTTAACCACTTGTTGCCTGGCTGTTAACCAATTGTTGCCTGGCCCTGAACTAATTGTTGCCTGGCTTTTAACCAATTGTTGCCTGGCCTTTAACCAGTTGTTGCCTGGTCCTGAGCCAATTGTTGTCTGGCTTTTAACCAATTGTTGCCTGGCCTTTAACCAGTTATTGCCTGGTCCTGAGCCAATTGTTGCCCGGCTTTTAACCAGTTGTTGCCTGGCTTTTAACCAATTGTTGCCTGGTCTTTTACCAATTGTTGCCTAGCTTTTAACCAATTGGTGCCTGACCTTTAACCAGTTGTTGCCTGGTCTTTAACCAATTGGTGCCTGGCCTTTAACCAGTTGTTGCCTGGCCTTTAACCAATTGGTGCCTGGCTTTTAACCAATTGTTGCCTGGCTTTTAAGCAATTGTTGCCTGGCCAATAACAAGTTCTTGCCTGGCCTTTAACCAGATGTTGCCTGGCTTTTAACCAATTTGTTGCCTGGCCTTTAACCAATTGTTGCCTGGCCTTTAACCAATTGTTGCCAGGCCATTAACCAGTTGTTGCCTGGCCTTTAACCAGTTGTTGCCGGGTCTTTTACCAATTGTTGCCAGGCCTTTTACCAGTTGTTGCCTGGTCTTTAACCATTTGTTGCCAGGCCTTTAACCAGTTGTTGCCAGGTCTTTTACCAATTGTTGCCAGGCCTTTTACCAGTTGTTGCCTGGTCTTTCACCAATTGTTGCCTGGTCTTTTACCAATTGTTGCCTGGTCTTTAACCAGTTGTTGCCTGGTCTTTTACCAATTGTTGCCAGGCCTTTTACCAATTGTTCACTGGCCTTTAACCAGTTGTTGTCTGGCCTTTAACCAGTTGTTGCCTGGCCTCTAACCATTTGTGGTCTGGTCTTTAACCAGTTGTTGCCTGGTCTTTTACCAATTGTTGCCAGGCTTTTAACCAGTTGTTGCCTTGTCCTTTACCAATTGTTGCCAGCCCTTTAACCAGTTGTTGCCTGGCCTCTAACCAGTTGTTGTCTGGTCTTTAACCAATTGTTGCCTGGCTTTTAACCAATTGTTGCCTGGCCTCTATCCAGTTGTTGTCTGGCCTTTAATCAGTTGTTGCATGGTCTTTTACCAATTGTTGCCAGGCCTTTAACCAGTTGTTGCCTGGCCTTTAAACAATTGTTGCCAGGTCCTTTACCAATTGTGGCCAGGCCTTTAACCAGTTGTTGCCTGGTCTTTAACCAGTTGTTGCCTGGTCTTTTACCAATTGTTGCCAGGCCTTTAACCAGTTGTTGCCAGGCCTTTAACCAGTTGTTGCCTGGTCTTTTACCAATTGTTGCCTGGCCTTTAACCAGTTGTTGCCTGGTCTTTTACCAATTGTTGCCTGGTCTTTTACCAATTGTTGCCTGGTCTTTAACCAGTTGTTGCCTGCTCTTTTACTAATTGTTGCCAGGCCTTTTACCAATTGTTGCCTGGTCTTTAACCAGTTGTTGTCTGGCCTTTAGCCAGTTGTTGCCTGGCCTCTAACCAGTTGTGGTCTGGTCTTTAACCAGTTGTTGCCTGGTCTTTTACGAATTGTTGCCAGGCTTTTAACCAGTTGTTGCCTGGTCCTTGACCAATTGTTGCCTGGCCTTTAACCAGTTGTTGCCTGGCCTCTAACCAGTTGTTGTCTGGTCTTTAACCAATTGTTGCCTGGCTTTAAACCAATTGGTGCCTGGCCTTTAACCAGTTGTTGCCTGGCTTTTAACCAATTTGTTGCCTGGACTTTAACCAATTGTTGCCTGGCCTTTAACCAATTGTTGCCAGGCCATTAAAAGTTGTTGCCTGGTCTTTAACCAATTGTTGCTGGGCCTTTAACCAATAGTTGCCAGGCCATTAACAAGTTGTTGCCTGGTCTTTAACCAATTGTTGCTTGGGATTTAACCATTTGTTGCCTGGTCTTTAACCAATTGTTGCCTGGCCTTTAACCATTTGTTGCCTGGCCTTTAACCACTCGTTGCCTGGCTGTTAACCAATTGTTGCCTGGCCCTGAACTAATTGTTGCCTGGCTTTTAACCAATTGTTGCCTGGCCTTTAACCAATTGTTGCCCGGCCTTTAGCCAGTTATTGCCTGGTCCTGAGCCAATTGTTGCCTGGCTTTTAACCAATTGTTGCCTGGCTTTTAACCAATTGTTGCCTGGCTTTTAACCAATTGTTGCCTGGCTTTTAAGCAATTGTTGCTTGGCCATTAACAAGTTCTTGCCTGGCCTTTAACCAGATGTTGCCTGGCTTTTAACCAATTTGTTGCCTGGCCTTTAACCAGTTGTTGCCTGGTCTTTTACCAATTGTTGCCTGGTCTTTAACCAGTTGTTGTCTGGTCTTTTACCAATTGTTGCCAGGCCTTTAACCAATTGTTGCCAGGCCTTTAACCAGTTGTTGCCTGGTCTTTTACCAATTGTTGCCAGGCCTTTAACGAGTTGTTGCCTGGTCTTTTACCAATTGTTGCCTGGCCTTTAACCAGTTGTTTCCTGGCTTTTACAAAGTTGTTGCCTGGCCTTTAACCAGTTTTTGGGTGGCCTTTAAGCAGTTGTTGCCTAGTCTTTAACCAGTTATTGCCTGGCCGTTAACCAGTTGTTGCCTGGCTGTCAACCAGTTGTTGCCTGGCTTTTAACCAATTGTTGCCTGGCGTTTAACTAGTTGTTGCCTGCCCTTAATCCAGTTGTTGCCTGGCTTCTAAATAGTTATTGCCTGGTCTTTAACCAGTTGTTGCAAGGCCTTTAACCAATTGTTGCCTGGTCTTTAACCAATTGTAGCCTGGCCTTTAGCCAGTTGTTCACTGGTCTTTAACCAGTTGTTGCCTGGCCCTTAACCAATGGTTGCCTGGCCCTTAACCAATCGCTGCGTGATCTTTAACCAATTATTGCCTGGCCTCTAACCAGTTGTTGCCTGGTCTTTTACCAATTGTTGCCAGGCCTTTAACCAGTTGTTGCCTGGTCTTTTACCAATTGTTGCCAGGCCTTTAACCAGTTGTTGCCTGGTCTTTTACTAATTGTTGCCAGGCCTTTTACCAATTGTTGCCTGGTCTTTAACCAGTTGTTGTCTGGCCTTTAACCAGATGTTGCCTGGAATTTAACCAATTTGTTGCCTGGCCTTTACCTAGTTGTTGCCTGGTCCTGAACCAATTGTTGCATGGCCTTTAACCAGTTGTTGCCTGGAAATTAACCAATTGTTGCCTGGCCTTTAACCAGTTGTTGCCTGGTCTTTAACCAGTTGTTGCCTGGAATTTAATCAATTTTTGCCTTGCCTTTAACCAGCTGTTTCTTGGGATTTAACCATTTGTTGCCTGGTCTTTAACCAGTTGTTGTCTGGAATGTAACCAATTGTTGCCTGGCCTTTAACCAGTTGTTGCCTGGTCTTTAACCAGTTGCTGCCTGGCCTTTAATTAATTGTTGCCAGGCCATTAACAAGTTGTTGCCTGGTCGTTAACCAGCTGTTGCTGGGTCTTTAACCAGTAGTTGCCAGGTCATTAACAAGTTGTTGCCTGGTCTTTAACCAGCTGTTGCTTAGGATTTAACCATTTGTTGCCTGGTCTTTAACCAATTGTTGCCTGGCCTTTAACCAGTTCTGGCTTGGCCTTTTATTAGTTCTAACCTGGCCTTTAAACAGTTGTTGACTGGCCTTTAACCAGTTGTTTCCTGGCTTTTGCACAGTTGTTGCCTTGCCTTTAGCCCTGACCTTTAACCAATTGTTGCCTGGTCCTTTACCAATTGTTGCTAGGCCTTTAACCAATTGTTGCCTGGCCTTTAACCAATTGTTGCCTGGCCTTTAACAAGTTGTTGCCTGGCTGTTAACCAATTGTTACCTGGCCTTTAACAAGTTGTTGCTTGACTGTTAACCAATTGTTACCTGGCCTTTAACCAGTTGTTGCCTGGCTGTTAACCAATTGTTGCCTGGCCTTTAACGAGTTGTTGCCTGGCCTTTAACCAGTTGTTACCTGGCCTTTAACCAATTGTTGCCTGGCCTTTAAGCATTTGTTGCCTGGCCTTTAACCGATTATTGCCTGGCTCGTAACCAATTGTTGCCTGGCCTTTAACAAGTTGTTGTCTGGCCTTAACCAGTTGTTGCCTGGCCTTTAACCAGTTGTTCCGTGGTCTTTAACAAATTGTTATCTGGCCTTTAACCAGTTGTTACTTGGCTGTTAACCAATTTTTGCCTGGCCCTTAACCAATTTTTGGAAAAACTCAGCAGGTCTGGCAGCATCGGCAGAGAAGAGCACAGTTGACGTTTCGAGTCCTCATGACCCTTCAACAGAACTAGGTAAAAATAGGGAAGGGGGTGAAATATAAGCTGGTTTAAGGAGTGGGGGGGGGGCAGAGAAGGGCATGGGGGTTGTTGCGACAAGCAAGCAGTGATAGGAGGAGATAACCAAAAGATGTCACAGACAAAAGAACAAAGAGGTGTTGAAGGTGGTGATATTATCTAAAAGAATGTGCTAATTAAGAGTGGATAGCAGCACAAGCAAGGTACAGATAGCTCTTGTGGGGGTGGGGTGAAATAAACGATGGGTGGAATACATTTAAAAATAATGGAAATAGGTGGGAAAAGAAAAATCTATATAAATTGTTGGAAAAAACAAAAAGGAAGGGGAAAGAAACAGAAAGGGGGTGGGGATGGAGGAGGGAGTTCAAGATCTAAAGTTGTTGAACTCACTATTCAGACCAGAAGGCTGTAAGGTGCCTAGTCAGAAGATGAGGTGTTGTTCCTCCAGTTTGCGTTGGGCTTCACTGGAACAATGCAGCCAGCCAAGGACAGACATGTGGGCAAGAGAGCAGGGTGGAGTGTTGAAATGGCAAGCGACAGGGAGGTTTGGGTCATTCTTGCAGACAGACCGCAGGTGTTCTGCAAAGCGGTCGTCCAGTTTACGTTTGGTCTCTCCAATGTAGAGGAGACCACATTGGGAGCAACGAATGCAGTAGACTAAGTTGGGGGAAATGCAAGTGAAATGCTGCTTCACTTGAAAGGAGTGTTTGGGCCCTTGGACGGTGAGGAGAGAGGAAGTGAAGGGTCAGGTATTGCATATAACCCCGTTTCCTGTAAGGACTCCATCCCATTCTCTCAGTTCCTTTGCCTCTGTCGCATCTGTTCTGATGATGCTACCTTCAAAAACAGTTCCTCTGACATGTCCTCCTTCTTCCTTAACCGAGGTTTTCCACCCACGGTAGTACTACTTAGTTCTGTTGAAGGGTCATGAGGACCAAAAATGTCAACTTTGTAACATTTTAAACTACACTCTTAAAGTACAATCTGAAAAATCACCCGTGGCTACCAGCTCAACATATCCAAAGCACAAAATAAATCGTTTAACTTTCCACTCTCCCTCACCAGCAACTCCTCTCATTCTGCAAAAGAAGGTTATCCAGAAATGGAACTGATTTAAACGATCATCTTTTGTCCAGACTAGATTCATTATGAGTAATAACTCAATAAAATTACTGAAACTTCATGAGAAACTTCTATAAGAGTTTGGATAAAACTCCAGCACCGTTCTTTAGCGATCCCTGGCGGTCGAGTGATTGGGGTTTTACCCACAGGCTAAAAGACAATTGTTTCAATGATCGGGACTGCAACTCTAACCGTGTGCTGGGGAATGAAAGGCGTTCTCACTGAGGGAGAGCGGTTATAGTGGTAGGATTTATTCTGTGGTTTTCATGTGGTGAACTGTCCCTCACAGCTGGCTTTACACCTGGTAGTTTAAGAGACTGGATGAAAATGTGGGTTTGCCAGTGAGAGCAGGAAAGTGGTGTCAAGTTTAGAGGAAAGTGAGAGGAATTCATCTGTGTAACAAAGATAAATATTTCAGGAAAATTGAGCTGAATGATGAACGCTCTCAATCGCAGGAGTTTCCGTAGCGGAGTGGTTACACTCGTCTTGTGTACGGATAATCCCCAGTCTGATCCGAAGCGGAAACGTTCAGTGACAATGTCTTCCTTTCCTCCCTCGATGACCCGTTCGTAGTTGCACCAGTTTTTTTTTTGCCATCACAGCAGCCAACGTTTCGATCCGGATTCCCGGAACTCAGGGTGCAAGATGAAACCGGAGCGAGAGTTCACCACAGACGGAAGCGGAAAACTGCCCGTGACAGCCGGAATGTCGTGCGACTTCCGTTAGACGTCATGGGAATGCGGAGCTGGAGTTGACGCGTGAGGGGAAAATTCCCACTCAACAGGAAGCATTTGCCCAACACAGGGCCTGAATCATTGAGAGCTCAGAAGGTGCAGGTCTCATGTCCCAGTGACTGAGTTTAGCCAGCACTGAAGGGCTTAGCTTCCCTTACCACCTACTGCAGCTTCCCCAGTGATCCATATCCAAACACTCTTTTGTACAAAGCAGCCAATGTTTTACGTTGCTGAAACAAATACAAAAAATACCTGGGAACACTCAGCAGGTCTGACCTTGCTGCTGCGGTGGCGCGATCGATTCCCCGTTAGAAGCCGGTGCGTCCAAAGCTGCACCTTCTGACCCTTTGCAGTTGGACGTGTGGGGGAGATTATTGCAGGATCCTCCTGCAACAGATTTAAACTGCGAGAATCACAGCAGATTTAAGCTGCGAGAGACGGAGACAAAGGCATCAATTTATTGACTGTCCCCCCGCCCCACCACCAACGCAAGACAAACTGGGGAGAAGTAAGCAAGTGGAACTTGCTGAGTGTGGAGACGGTCAGTCAGCAATCGGACTGGCTGGGTGCTCTCAGTGCTTTGAGTCTGCAGTCTCCTGTAGGGGAGTTGGAAAATCACTCACAATGTTAGTTGTTAAGAGACAGAATTCTTTCGTTAGCGTCATCGAGTGCAGGTCATGGTTTATTTTTCTGGTGGTTGATTTGCTCCCAGCAGAATTGGCGAGTGAGCCTTTAGTCGATACTGTTTGAGTGTCACAACGTGGCCATAATGTTTAAAGGTAGAGAGGTATTCAAAGTTATAAATAAAAACAAAAATAGCTGGAAAAACTAAGCAGGTCCGACAACATCTGCGGAGACGGATACAATTAAAGTTTCGAGTCCGTATGACCCTTCATCAGAATTAAGGAAATAGATACAGATAGAAATAGATAAGGAAATAGATATCCAGAAGTATAAACACCAATGTTAAAGATTCCCAGGCTTGTGGTGCAGCAGTAGTGTGTCTGACTCCAGATCCTACAGATGTGTGTTTAAATCATGTGTGGGTCTGTGTCACTTTTATCACAGAATGAATTGTGCACAGTTATTGGAAAAAAGAACATGACAGGAGTGGGATTTGAACCCATGCCACCAGAGGAGACTGTGACTGGAACACAGTGCCAAAGATGGCTCGGGAATCCTGACAGCAGGAAACAACTGCCCTTGCCTGATTTCTCTTGCTTTTGGGTTGTCAAGAGCCATTCAACCTCTGAAACAAGTTTTAACCAATTTTTGCCTGGCCTTTAACCAGATGTTGCCTGGCCTTTAACCAGATGTTGCCTGGTCTTTAACCAGATGTTGCCTCGTCTTTAACCAATTGTTGCCTGGCCTTTCACCAATTGTTGCTTGGCCTTTAACCAGATGTTGCCTGGCCTTTAACCAGATGTTGCCTCGTCTTTAACCAGATGTTGCCTGGGCTTTAACCAATTGTTGCCGGGCCATTAACCATTTGTTGTCTGGCTTTCAACCATTTGTTTCCAGGTCATCAAACAGTTGTTCCTGCGTCTTTAACCAGTTGTTGCCTGGCCATTAACCAGTTGTTGCCTGCCCTTTAACCATTTGTTGCATTGCCTTTAACCATTGTTGCATTGCCTTTAACCAATTGTTGCCAGGCGTTTAACCAGTTGTTCCCTTGTCTTTAACCAGTTGTTGCCTGCCTGCTAACCAATTGTAGCCTGGCTCTTAACCAATTGTTGATTGGCCTTTAATCAATTGTGGCCTGGCCTTTAACAAATTGTTGCCTGGCCTTTAACCAGTTGTTGCCTGGCCTTTAATCAATTGTGGCCTGGCCTTTAACAAATTGTTGCCTGGCCTTTAACCTGTTGTAGCCTGGCTGTTAATCAGTTTTTGCCAGGCCATTAACTATTTGTTCCTTCGACTTTAACCATTTATTGCCTGGCCTTTAACCAGTTGTTGCCTGGCCTTTAACTAATTGTTGCCTGGTTTTTAACCAATTGTTGCCAGGCGTTTAACCAGTTGTTCCCTCATCTTCAACAAGTTGTTGCCTACCTGTTAACCAATTGTAGCCTGGCCCTTAACCAAATGTTGCCTGGCCTTTATCCAGTTGTTGCCTGGCCTTTAACCAGTTGTTGCCTGGTCTTTAACCAATTGTTGCCTGGCCTTTAACCAATTGTTGCCTAGGCTTTAACCAGTTGTTGCCTGGCCTTTAACCAGCTGTTGCCTGGTCTTTAACCAATTGTTGCCTGGCCTTTAACCAATTTTTGCCTAGGCTTTAACCAGTTGTTTCCTGGCTTTTAACCAGTTGTTGCCTGGCGTTTAACCAGCTGTTGCCTGGCCTTTAACCAATTGTTGCCTGGCCTTTAGCCAATTGTTGCCTAGGCTTTAACCAGTTGTTGCCTGGCTTTTAACCAGTTGTTGCCTGGCCTTTAACCAGCTGTTGCCTGGCCTTTAACCAATTGTTGCCTGGCCTTTAACCAATTGTTGCCTAGGCTTTAACCAGTTGTTGCCTGGCTTTTAACCATTTGTTGCCTGGCTTTTAACCAATTGTTGCCTGCCCTTTAACAAGTTTTTTCCTGGCTTTTATACAGTTGTTTCCTGGTCTTTAACCAGTTGCTGCCTGGCCTTTAACTAATTGTTGCCTGGACTTTAACCAGTTGTTGCCTGGCTTTTAAACAGCTGTTGCCTGGTCTTTAACCAATCGTTGCCTGCCTTTTAACCAGTTGTTTCCTGGCCTTTAATCAATTGTTGCCGGATCTTTAACCAATTGTTGCCGGGGCTTTAACCAACTGTTTCCAGGTCTTTAACTAGTTGTTGCCTGGCCTTTAACCAGTTGTTGTCTGGCTTTTAACCAATTGTTTCCAGGCCATTAACCAGTTGTTCCTTCGTCTTTAACCAGTTGTTGCCTGGGCTTTAACCAACTGTTGCCGGGCCTTTAACCAGTTGTTGGCTGGCATTTAACCAGTTGTTGTCTGGCTTTTAACCAATTGTTTCCAGGCGTTTAACCAGATGTTCCCTCATCTTTAACCAGTTGTTGCCTGCCTGTTAACCAATTGTAGCCTGGCCCTTAACCAATTGTTGCCTAGCTTTTAATCAATTGTGGCCTGGCCTTTAACCAGTTGTTGCCTGGCTGTTAACCAGTTTTTGCCAGGCCTTCAACCAATTGTTCCTTCGTCTTTAACCAATTGTTGCCTGGCCTTTAACCATTTGTAGCCTGGCTTTTAATCAATTGTTGCCTGGCCTTTAACAATCTGTTGCCTGGCCTTTAACCAGTTGTTGCCTGGCCTTTAACCAGTTTTTGCCAGGCCATTAACCAGTTGTTCCTTCGACTTTAACCAGTTGTTGCCTGGCCTTTAACCAGTTGTTGCCTGGCCTTTAACCAATTGTAGCCTGACCTTTAATCAATTGTTGCCTGGCCTTTAACCAGCTGTTGCCTGGCCTTTAACCAATTGTTGCCTGGCCTTTAACCAATTGTTGCCTGGCCTTTAACAAGTTGTTGCCTGGCCTTTAATCAATTGTTGCCTGGCCTTTAACAAGTTGTTGCCTGGCCTTTAACCAATTGTTGCCTGGCCTTTAACAAGTTGTTGCCTGGCCTTTAACCAGTTGTTGCCTGGCCTTTGACCAGTTGTTCACTGGTCGTTAACCAGTTGTTGCCTGGCCTTTAACCAGTGGTTGCCTGGTCTTTAACCAGTTGTTGCCTGGTCTTTAACCAGTTGTTGCCTGGCCTTTAACCAGTTGTTGCCTGGTCTTTAACCAGTTGTTGCCTGGCCTTTAACCAGTTGTTGCCTGGTCTTTAACCAGTTGTTGCCTGGCCTTTAACCAGTTGTTGCCTGGTCTTTAACCAGTTGTGCCTTGGCCTTTAACCAGTTGTTGCCTGGTCTTTAACCAGTGGTTGCCTGGCTTTCAACCAATTCTTGCCCAGCCATTAAGCAGTTGTTTCCTGGCCTTTAACCAATAATTGCCTGGCCTTTAACCAATTGTTGCCTGGCTTTTAAACAGTTGTTGCTTGGTCTTTAACCAGTTGTTGCCTGGCCTTTAACCAGTTGCTGCCTGGCCTTTAATCAATTTTTGCCTAGGCTTTAACCAATTGTTGCCTGGTCTTTAATCAATTGTTGCCTGGCCTTTAACCAATTGTTGCCTGGTCTTTAACCAATTGTTGCCTGGCCTTTATTCAGTTGTTGCCTGGTCCTTAACCAGTTGTGGCTGGCCTTTAAACAGTTATTGCCTGGTCTTTAACCAATTGTTGCCTGGCCTTTATTCAGTTGTTGCCTGGTCCTTAACCAGTTGTGGCTGGCCTTTAAACAGTTATTGCCTGGTCTTTAACCAGTTGTTGCCTGGCTTTTAAATAGCTGTTGCCTGACCTTTAACCAACTGTTGCCAGGCCTTTAACTAGTTGTTGCCTGGCTTTTAACCAATTGTTTCCAGGCGTTTAACCAGTTGTTCCTTCGTCTTTAACTAATTGTTTCCTGGGCTTTAACCAACTGTTGCAGTGCCTTTAACCAGTTGTTGCCGGGCATTTAACCAGTTGTCGTCTGGCTTTTAACCAATTGTTTCCAGGCTGTTAACCAGTTTTTGCCAGGCCATTAACCAGTTGTTCCCTCGTCTTTAACCAATTGTTGCCTGGCCTTTGACCAGTTGTTCACTGGTCGTTAACCAATTGTTGCCTGGCCTTTAACCACTTGTAACCTGGCCTTTAACCAGTTGTTGCCTGCCTTTAACCAGTTGTTGGCTGGCCTTTAACCATTTGTAACCAGGCCTTTAACCAGTTGTTGCTTGAGCTTTAACCAGTTGTTGCCTGCCCTTTAACAAGTTTTTTCCTGGCCTTTAAACAGTTGTTGCCTGGTCTTTAACTAATTGTTGCCTGGCCTTTAACCAGTTGTTGCCTGGCCTTTAACCAGTTGTTGCCTGGTCTTTAACTAATAGTTGCCTGGCCTTTAACCAGTTGTTGCCTGGCCTTTAACCAGTTGTTGCCTGGTCTTTAACTAATTGTTGCCTGGTCTTTAACCAGTTGTTGCCTGGCCTTTAACCAGTTGTTGCCTGGTCTTTAACCAATTGTTGCCTGGTCTTTAACCAGTTGTTGCCTGGTCTTTAACCAATTGTTGCCTGGCCTTTAACCAGTGGTTGCCTGGCCTTTAACCAATTGTTGCCTGGCTTTTAACCAGTTGTTGCCTGGTCTTTAACTAATTGTTGCCTGGCCTTTAACCAGTTGTAACCTTGCCTTTAACCAGTTGTTGCCTGGCCTTTATGCAGTTGTTGCCTGGCCTTTGACCAGTTGTTCTCTGGACTTTAACCAATTGTTGTCTGGTCTTTAACCATTTGTTGCCTGGCCTTTAAACAGTTGTTCTCTGGTCTTTAACCAATTGTTGCCTGGTCTTTAACCATTTGTTGCCTGGCCTTTAAACAGTTGTTGCCTGGTCTTTAACTAATTTTTGCCTGGTCTTTAACCAGTTGTTGCCTGGCCTTTAACCAGTCGTTGCCTGGCTTTTAACCAGTTGTTTCCTGGCCTTTAACCAATTATTGCCTGGCCTTTAACCAATTGTTGCCTGGCTTTTAAACAGCCTGTTGCCTGGTCTTTAACCAATTGTTGCCTGGTCTTTAACCAATCGTTGCCTGGTCTTTAACCAGTTGTTTCCTGGCCTTTAACCAATTATTGCCTGGCCTTTAACCAATTGTTGCCTGGCCTTTAACCAATTGTTGCCTGGCCTTTAACCAGTTGTTGCCTGGTCTTTAACCAGTTGTTGCCTGGTCTTTAATCAATTGTTGCCTGGCCTTTAACCAATTGTTGAATTGTTGCCTGGCCTTTAACCAATTGTTGCCTGGTCTTTAACCAATCGTTGCCTGGCTTTTAACCAGTTGTTTCCTGGCCTTTAACCAATTATTGCCTGGCCTTTAACCAATTGTTGCCTGGCTTTTAAACAGTTGTTGCCTGGTCTTTAACCAACCGTTGCCTGGCCTTTAACCAATTGTTGCCTTGCTTTTAACCAATTGTTGCCTGGCCTTTAACCAGTTTTTTCCTGGCTTTTATACAGTTGTTGCCTGGCTTTTAACAAGTCTCCTTTCTAATTTTAGCACAAAACCAAAAACACAGAATAAAGATTCTCTGTTCACTCATTTGCTGAAGTTTCCCTATGTTAGCCTTATAAACACTGTTAACTAGTAATAATGGTGTTAAATAGTAATAATAATGTTACACAGTAATAATAATGTTAAATAGTAATTGTAGGCTTGGCTGTTCCATCTATCCATAAAAAGCTTTCACAATTTCATGAGCCTTTTATTATATTCAAAATGCAACAGATGCCCGCAGGAGTGGGAGCTGAATAAAGAAGGGGAGCCAGTTCATCCCCCCTCACCTGGGTCCATAACAATTCGGAGCATCTCGTCGGTATCTGTAACAAATTGGGGGATCTGTGCCTGGGGACCAGTTGTACCAATGGTGTAAGGTTTACGAACGAGTCCCAGGTTATTTGACAATGTTGTATTTCTCCCTCGGGTAACCCATTTGGCGTTATATCACAGTTTTGCTGTCATGACAGCCAACACTTCAATCCAGATTCCTGAAATATACGTGTAGAATGAGATAAGAGCGAGAGTTCCCCACACACAAACCACAGAATAGCTTCTGAGAAGAGGGATGGATGGATGTGGTGCAGGTTTAGTTCAACCCGAGGAGAGACTCGGCACCTGGAGTGGGCCTGACAGGAATCGGGGGCACCGGGAAGGTGATGATTAAATTGAGGCCCAGGCTCGGGGCCTATCTCTTCCCCGAGGAGGCAGCAGCAACGGCCGCAGGGACGGACCGGGGGGAACTCGAGTTTAAAAATAGGGGGCAAAATCCTGACAGTGACGTCACAGGAAAGCTGTGAGCTGTTTGGCCGGTGAGAATTGCAGCTGTGTTTCCCCGTCTCCAGAGTTAGGGAGTTAGTCTAAGCAGCTGGGAGACTAAAAACGTTAACAATTTTAAGGAAAGCATCCAGTTAGCATTTATTCAGCACAGGCAGTTGCTGTAAGTGCTCTGAGGGGAAGCAGTGGCTGAGTGAGAGACCGGTTTACTGCCATTAGCAAATTTATATCCCTCCTTCGCCGGTCATTCATCTAAACCATTGACAGATATAATCCTGGGGAAACAATCTCACCGCAGTAACTGATAAGGACAAATACTCTCTTCAGGCCCGGCTAGCTCAGTCGGTAGAGCATGAGACTCTTAATCTCAGGGTCGTGGGTTCAAGCCCCACGTTGGGCGAGTGTTTGTTTTAAACACAGATCCACCATTGGACAGATCCAACCTCTGAATTTCCCTGACATTTAACTGGACTTGCACCAAATTCCTGCTCTCACAAACTATCAACGTTTTAAACTACACTGTTAAAATAAAATCTGAAAAACCAGAGGTGGATACCGCCTCAATACACAAAATAAAGCATTCAACTGTCCACGCTCCCTTACCGCCAACTGCTTTCATTCTGCAAAATTAGATTACCCAGTGTCATGAAAAGTGAATAAAGCCATGAATTACTTACAGGCAGACTGAACTTTTAACAAGACTTGTGTTTCTTCACCCAGAGGGTGGTGGGAGTCTGGAACTCGCTGCCTGAAAGGGCGGTTGAGTCAGAAACTCTCCTAACATTTAAGAAGTATTTAGATATTCACTTGCATCGCCATAGCCTCCAGGGCTATGGACCAAGTGCTGGAAAATGGGATTAGTGAAGTCAGATCTTTGTTGACCGGAGCCAACATGATGGGCCGAATGGCCTCCTTCTGTGCTGTAAACGTCTATGTGTCTATAAGAAGAGACACTTAAAAGGGTGATAGGGAAGATGCAAATGACTGAAATTTAATCTCCTGTGACCCCGGAGAAACAGACTGCTTTGCACATTTCAACAGTCACCCAGAAATCCATCTCCTGTTGATTTATATCTCAGAATGTGTAAATAGTTCAGGTAAGAATACAAGATGATTATTTCCTCTCCTGGAATGTACAGGGGAAAAACTGGGTTAAAAAGCTAGCTGCAGAGCAGGGCAGGGTGAGCTGGTAGCTCTGAGAGTGACAACACAAGGAGACCAATAGTTATCCCTGCAGTTACAGAGAAAGTCTCTCTCTCTCTCTCTCTCCCTCTCTCTCTCTCTCTCTCTCTCTGTTCCTGGAGGCAAGGTTCTGCAGAAGCCACAATCCAAAAGGAAACAGGACAGCCTCTTCAGCTACCCTGCAGAACAAAGTGTCTCCAAAGCTAACGGCAAAACTGCCAAAGTCAGCTCTACTGGAATATCCCAACTGAATGGGGACAATGTACCACCATCTACACCTCATGGACAAGCCTGGTTCTTTTCTATTAACTTTCATTTGGACTCTTAACTTCTCATTTCTGATCTGCGTGTTCTGCTTTTTAAATTATTTTCGGGCATTAGTAACTAATAAACTAACTCTTTCTTTGAGTCAAAAACTCTGATTACATTGGCTCCTTTTATATAATAAATACTTTTGAAATGGGAAAAGGTACCTGGGGCGGAGTTGGGGGTTGGGTGGAGTTTAAGTTAACCTTGTTACGACCAACTGAGGGGTTGAGTAAAGAAGGGGAGCCAGCTCATTCCTCCTCACCTGAAGCAGAACAGAACTGGGATCCCGTGTTCAGGAAGATAACAAATTGGGGACCTTGCCCAGGGACTGGAAGGGTCAGATGGATTGTGAATTCTGTCTCTCTCTCTCCACAGATGCTGTCAGACCTGCTGAGTTTTTCCACCACTTTCTGTGTTTGTTCCAGATCTGCTCTTTAGTGATCCCTGCTGGTCAAGTGATTGGGATTTGACACTCACATCGTGGGAAGGAAGACAATTGTGTTAAGGGTTGTGACTGAAGTTCTACCCTTGTGTTGGAGAATGGAGGCTGGCCTCATTGCTGGGGAATGGTTACTGCAGCTGTACACAGCCTTGGTGAGACCACAGCTGGAGTATTGTGTGCTGCTTTGACCTGTTTCGCTAAGAAAGATAATGCTTGCCTTAGAGAGAGTGCAGAGAAGGCTCACCAGACCGATTCCTGGGATGGCAGGATTATCGTATGAGGAGATATTGGGCCGACTAGACCTGTATTCACTGGAGTTTAGAAGAATGAGAGGGGATCTCATTGAAACGTATAAAATTCTGACGGGGATGGACAGACTGGATGCAGGGGTGATGTTTCCTCTGGCTGGGGGGGGTCTAGAACCAGGAGTCACAGTCTCGGGATACGGGGTAGACCATTTAAGGCTGAGATGAGGAAAAACTTTTTCACTCAGAGGGATGAAGAAACCTTTTTTACATTCAATTATGGGATGTTGGCTTCGCTGGCTGGGCCAGCATTTATTGCCCTTCAAAAGGAGGTGGTGAGCTGCCGCCTTCTTGACTGCCGCTGCAGTCCATGTGGTGTAGGTATACCCATCGTGCTGTTAGGGAGTGAGTTCCAGGATTTTGACCCAGCGACAGTGAAGGAACGGCCGATATATTTCCAAGTCAGGATGATGTGTGGCTTGGAGGGGAACTTCCAGGTGATGGTGTTGCCTGTGGAATTCTCTACCACAGGAGGCTGTGGAGGCCAAGTCACTGAATATAGTTTGGAAGGAAATAGATATATTTCTAGACTCTAACGGTGTCAAGGGGCATGGAGAGAGAGAGACAGAGCGGGAATTCTGCGCTGAGATAGAGGATCAGCCATGATCATATTGAACAGCAGAGCAGGCTCGAAGGGCCGAATGGCCTACTCCTGATCCTATTTTCCATGTTCCTGTGGTCATAAAAACAGGATTTATTTTGTGGTTTTCATGTTCCTCAAAGCTGACTTTATATGTGGTAGTTGAAGTGATGACGTTAACATGTTGTTTTGCTGGTGAGAGTGGGAATGTGGGACAAGTCCAGTGAAATGGAAAGAGGAATTCAGAGCTGGGGTTTACCTGTGAAACAAAGAGAAATGTTCATAGAAAAAAGGAGCAGCAAAGGATAACAGACTGAGTCACAGAAGTTTCCATAGTGTAGTGGTTATCACGTTCGCCTCACACGCGAAAGGTCCCCGGTTCGATCCCGGGTGGAAACATTATGTGACAATCTTGTTCTCCCTCCAGTTACCTCTACAATGTTTATACCACAATTTTGCTGCCATGGCAACCAACACTTCAATCCAGATTCCTGAAATATACGTGTAGAATGAGATAAGAGCGAGAGTTCCCCACACACAAACCACAGAATAGCTTCTGAGAAGAGGGATGGATGGATGTGGTGCAGGTTTAGTTCAACCCGAGGAGAGACTCGGCACCTGGAGTGGGCCTGACAGGAATCGGGGGGCACCGGGACGATGATGATTAAATTGAGGCCCAGGCTCGGGGCCTATCTCTTCCCCGAGGAGGCAGCAGCAACAGCCGCAGGGACGGACCAGGGGGAACTCGAGTTTAAAAATAGGGGGCAAAATCCTGACAGTGACGTCACAGGAAAGTTGTGAGCTGTTTGGCCGGTGAGAATTGCAGCTGTGTTTCCCCGTCTCCAGAGTTAGGGAGTTAGTCTAAGCAGCTGGGAGACTAAAAACGTTAACAATTTTAAGGAAAGCATCCAGTTAGCATTTATTCAGCACAGGCAGTTGCTGTAAGTGCTCTGAGGGGAAGCAGTGGCTGAGTGAGAGACCAGTTTACTGCCGTTAGCAAATTTATATCCCTCCTTCGCCGGTCATTCATCTAAAGCATTGTCAGATAGAATCCTGGGGAAACAATCTCACTACAGTAACTGATAAGGACAAACCCTTCCTTCAGGCCCGGCTAGCTCAGTCGGTAGAGCATGAGACTCTTAATCTCAGGGTCGTGGGTTCGAGCCCCACGTTGGGCGAGTGCTTGTTTTAAACACAGATCCAGCGGCATCTCTGAATTTCCCTGACATTTATCTAAACTTGCCCCACGTTCCTGCTGTCAACCTTTTAAACTGTACTCTTAAAATACGATCTGAAAAATCACACGTGGCTACCGCCTCAACGTGTCCAAAGCACAAAGTAAATCCTTCAACTTTCCACTCTCCCTCACCAGCAACTCCTTTCATTCTGCAAAAGAAGGTTATCCAGAAATGAAACTGATTCAAATAATGATCTTTTGTCCAGACTGGATTCATATGAGTAATAATTCAATAAAATTACTTTCATTTCATGACAAACTTCTACAAAAGTTTGGATAAAACTCCAGCACAGTTCTTTAGTGATCCCTGGCGGTCGAGTGATTGGGGTTTACCTACCATGATGAAAAACCCAGGGGCAACCACATCTGCTGTGCCATTCTGTTCATCCCCCCCTTTGCCCCAATATTTTCTACTCTATATAATGTCCTGCCGGGTGTTGACATAGATATGACAGGTATTACTAAGACAATGCCTATTAGCACTTTACTATTCACTATGCATTCAACATTCATTCTATATACGCGTGTTAAACCCCTGAGCTGGCAACCAGTCAAGTCATGATTCTTGTGTCGTGAGAGATTCAATAAATGTTCATTAGTTACCCATAAAGGGACTACCTCTTCATTAACAAAAACAAAATTACCTGGAAAAACCCAGCAGGTCTGGCAGCATCGGCAGAGAAGAAAAGAGTTGATGTTTCGAGTCCTCATGACCCTTCGACAGAACTAGGTGAATCCCAGGAAGGGCTTCACCTAATTCTGTCGAAGGGTCATGAGGACTCGAAACGTCAACTCTTTTCTTCTCCGCCGATGCTGCCAGACCTGCTGAGTTTTTCCAGGTAATTTTGTTTTCGTTTTGGATTTCCAGCATCCGCAGTTTTTTTGTTTTTACCTCTTCATTAATCTCTTCAGTAAATTTTCTCAGGCTTGTTCCAGGGCCCAAGATCCATTGGTGCTGCAAAGACCTGCTCACTTCGTCTGAAATATCTTTCCCTATTTCAATTAGTTTATTGATAGTCCCTGCATGACTCTCGAGCACGGTAGCCAGACTTTGGATTAACCGTGTCACATCCTGGTCCGTATTTAATTGGGTGTCCTGGATCCCTTGTCCCCACCCTAAAATCTCCTTAAGCTTAATTGCTCAGGGTCCAGACCTTCTGATCTACAGTTGCCAGGTTCTGAATTAACCACTGATGTCCCTATATTGAATATCGTAGCGGCATCATTTATCAGGCTGCGCTTAACATGGTTTCCTCCCAAGCCTGATTGCATCTCGCCGTTGAACTGAACTGCTTCAGTCATCAGTTGGCGCGTCAGAGCCGTAAAGAGTGCTTGGGTATGTGTTGAGCAGCAATGGGCTGGGGAAATTCCGGATACGTTCAAGACTCCGGGTACCAGCTTGTGGTGTACATTATCATACAAAACTTCTGATTACCCAGTACCAAACCATTCCTCGGTCCTGGATGCATTGTCGGACGAGATGGGTCAGTCAGTGTGGTTTTAGGGGTTTCAATTATCTCTACTCGGACTGTGGAAGTGGTGGACCTCCCACGCCCGATCTGAAGCAAACCCTTACTACAATTCGAAAGCACTTGTTCTCCTACTGTGACATTTATCGTTCCTCGTTACGTGTCACATTCGGCACTGCCCGTGCTGTACCAAAGTTCCTCCTGCGGTGCGGGATGAGCAGTGATGATCCCCAACCTTGCTGCCAGTGCTGATACGCCCACCACCGGGATCGTGGATCTGTGGAGACATTAACATCGGCTCCCGTTCTCCGGGTTACCACTTGGTCAATTGTTATGTATCTTTAATTGTGTCCAATGCCTCCATTTACTTCCCGTTCTCATATCTACAAGTGCGCATGTATCACCTGTCATAATTACCTCATATGGTCCATGCCTGTTCACTCCGAGCTCACCTTGACCATCACCTTATACCCCCCCGTGCATTTCCAATGTCTCAGTTGATGGCCAGATTATCAAATTCACTTCCTTTAAAACAGTTGGTGCATCATGTCCTCTTTCCCTAACTCATTCTCCTACCTGCCTCATACTATTCTACATATGCAACAGCTACTATCTTGTTCAGGTTGCCTGGAGAGACTTTAAAATAAATAAAATATTCTCACAGCAGTTTTAAAAACAGAAATCAGGTATTGACATGTTTTGCTTCCTTATCTTCTTCTCAAACACGTTATTGGCTCCAAACTAACCCACTAAATTTGTGTCTGACCCGTTTCTTTTAGAATTATCCCAGATTCATTAACTCGGCCAAAAATTGGATTTCTGCCAAACTTTGTCAAGGTCTTGAGCTTAGCTTCATATTTTGGGAACAGGCTTTACACATACAAAAGCTTGCAGCATTTGAATTAGTGCCAATTGTTGTCAAACATTTTAAAATGAAAATTCCCTTTTGAGAAATTTTCAGGAAGCAAACCTCAAATTTTAAACATTGTAAGAACTGTAATTTACACGATCGAAATTATAACGACCTCTTTATTATGTGTGTTAATTTGTATCCGAGTTATAATTTCCCTATATTTATCAACACATTCTTTATCTTAGATAGCATCCTAGTGATTCAAAAGTAACCTGTTAAATTACACTGCACTTTACATCTCAAGATTGTCCCAAATTCAAATTATAGTGCTGTTGGGATGCAGATTTCCTTTAATATTTAATTCATCTCTTCAAAAGAAACCCCTTTTTATCCATTGGAACCATATAGACTGTGCATTTATGTTTTTTGGTTTTCCTAGAATCCTTCTGAATTTTAAGTAATTTTTTTCCCTCATAATTTTAGAATACAAACTCGTATGTATTAATCCCAATCAGCTTGGAAGCTGTGATGAGGGTTATTCCCTACTAGTCTGCAAAAGGGTGGTACAAGGGTTGTTTCATCTCAAACAAAGGCAAGCCCTGTTTTATCTTTACACTACCTCCAAATTACAATTTTTGCCAGAAATCTCAACTCAAACCTTATACTCAAAACTTTGGAATGTTTGAATAAACTTTTCCTTTAATTGAATATGGGGCTTTCAACTCTAAAGTGCTCAACCACACACATAAAAGACAATTTAGGGATGAAAACACATTAAAGCTGACATACAAATGCATCCTTGCGCACAAACAAACACGTATATAAAGGTATGTATTTATATTCCTATAATATTGAACTTAACTCTAAATGTAGCTTCAAGTAGCAGTGGGGGTAATAAAGGGATCTTGAAGGCTCCACCTATAGGGACAAACAAACTGCCAAAAGCTCACATTTCCCCTGCTCCTGCCTGTCACTGCTCATTAACCCCCTTAGGGGTACCCCCACCCCCTTTTCTCTCTTTCGCTCTCTCTCTCTCTCTGTTCAGCACAAGCTGCTCTTGTAACTTAGATCAATTCATTTTTTTAAGTTACAGAAAATTCAGTAGCGGACCTTTCAGGTCCCAATCATCCTTCCACATTTTCGGGAAAATCTCGTCATCCTGTACAGGACATTATACACCCTTCAGAAGGGGAACCTGGGGTTTCTTTGATGTCGAATTGCCCATCCTCTATTCAATAACTAAGAAAGGCCAGTCCGTGGCAGGTCCCCGACCAGCAAACTACTTTCATCAATCAGCCCACTCGCACGCTTGAGGGGTCCCGGACTCCGAGCCGCAGTCACCCAGACACACACACACCGTTCAAACTCCAGGGGCTGCCAAACCCGAGTATATCCTGGCCAGAGCGGTCCCAGACCACTACAAATTAATCTCCTAAATACTCAAGTTGATGGCTTACCCTAAGAGTCAGGCACAGGCAGGCAAAGACCGTTCCGCGGGTCAATGAACCCCAGAAGCCAAAATCTGGCTGCCGCGGACTGAGGGGTCCTTGAACCGCCAGGTCCTAACACTGCCGCTCCCTGACCCAACCCTAGGGGTTAGTCATCTCGGTGGGACCTCCAAGAAACTGTTGGAGATTAGTCACACCGAGGCATCATTAATACGTAGAAACTCCATATATTACTTGTGCACAAGGGAGACAGCACAATGAGAGCTACTGTACAGTCTCGTAGCAGAATACACACAGACCTGTTAGAAGCATTTTTACAGCCAATCAGTCAGTTTTGCAGCAAACCTATCCATATATTTGCATAAGTTAACCGACCAATCCATGTTCCAGTAAATTTCCCTTTTCCTCACAACAGATGTTTGGTTACACAGTTGCTTATCACAACCCTAATTGCGTTCAGTCTAAGCCAAACAAAATGGACTGTCTCAAGGCTCATCCTGCAACTGTGGTCAGGCAAGATTGTATTCATCTCAATGTTGTAGTATTGTTCTCTTAAGCCGAGGTGCACAATCAACTTCCCGTTAACCCTTCCAGCACCAAATGGGCTCCCTGCAGTTGCCCAGGCTACCACACTCCCACATTTTACATATATTTTGCATTGTGTGGTGAATGTGGTGCCTTGATTGCCATATGTTTAGCAAATGTCAAAATCCTATTGGCCAACCCCTGTGCCAAATAATTAGCTGGACTGATTTAGGAAGATACAGGATCCGAATTGGGATTTAGCTGATTTGGTACCCAAGGAATCTGTTCAATTGCCACTGATGGGAATCATTGGATACGCATGTTTGCAGTGTACATGAGTCGTTTCCAAGCAGGGAAATCGCAGGAATTAGAAAATAACTTGCTGAAAAGAGAGACATGCTGCCAAACTTTTTCATCTTGCACCCATTAGGACAAATGCAAGAATGCCAAATTTCAAATGATCTAAACAATTTATCCCACAGGAGAAAAGGGTGCTGATTGGCCGGCAAGTCGAATCAGATTGGCTGAGTCATTGCCATGGAGACAGTGACAGGGAGCTATAGGCTCCCCAAGTCCTGAGTAATTCAAAAAGGTGCAAGGCTTGAACATATTCCTTTCATTTGCAGAGGACAGGTCCCTGTGTATGAACGTATGTCACCTCTAGCAGGTATAAATGAGCCACATTACCAGCTCGAATGATTATATTAAATTGGTTGTTAACAGCAGTTAGTAATGTCACTGAGCTAGTAATCCAGAGGCCCAGGCTAATGCTCTGGGGAAATAGGTTCAAATCCCACCACAGCATCTGGTGGAATTTAAACTCAATTAATAAATCTGGAATTGAATGCTAGTCTCAAACAAAACCATGAACCTATCATCGATTGTTGTAAAAAAAAAACCCATCTGGTTCCCTAATGCCCTTTAGGGAAGGAAATCTGCTGCCCTTACCCAGTCTGGCTGATATGTGACTCCAGACCCGCAGCAATGTGTGGTTGACTCTGAAATGTCCCAGCAAGCCACTCAGTTCAAGGGCAATTAGGGATGGGCAACAAATATTGGCGCTGCCAGCGACACGTCCCATGAAAGAATAAATAAAGAAGCTGTATCCCTGCGGTAAAAATTGCTGTGAGCATTTGAAATTTGACATTCTTGCATTTGTCCTGATGAGTGCAAGACGAAAAGCTTCGACAACACCTGTCTCTTTTCAGCAAGATTTAAGCTCTGTGCCAAATGACTGAAATAAATGTCTAATCTATGCAGAATATGGTGAGAGATACATGTCCTCATAGGGTATGGATGTGAACATAGGAATAGGAGGAGGCCATTTAACCTATTAAACCTGTTCTGCCATTCAGTCAGATTGTGGCTGATCTGTGATCTAGCTCCATATCTCCGTCTTTGTCCGATATCCCATTTTACCTTGGTTTAACAATAAGTTAAAACTAGCAATCTAGCATCATTTGTGGGAAAAAAAAACATTGCAAGCTTCTCCCACCGTGTGGAAGTGTTTCCTAATTTCACTCCCGAAAAGCCTGGCTCTTAAGTATTTCCACTGCTCCTAGACTTGTCCGGTCACCAGTGCAGAAGTGACCACTCCGAGGGTGCAAGAGCGGGTCCCTGAAGAAAGAGGGTGAGAGGAGGAGAGCAGCTTTTGAAATGTGGGGATGGCGGAGGAGGCTGGGGGCCAGCGGGATGGACAGAAGGATCCATGAGTTGGGTGGGGCCAAGAGTAGGAGTCCAGGAATCAAAAGGCGTCGCTAAGTACAGTTGGAGAGAGAAAGCTCGTTGAGGCGAGCATTGGAAACGAGGAGCTGGCAGCACAGTGTCCGTGCTGGGTGAAGGCTGAGGGAGGATGAAATTGGAACCCACTCGAAGCTCACACCAGTTTGGCTAGTGATCTAATTACTGACTCACTCTGCCACTGCCTTCTGTCACCTGAGCACTTACAGCAACCACGTGTGCCCAGTAAATGCCACAATACTGAATCAACCACCCAGAGTCTGCCTAAGTGTGGAAGTAATGAGTGGAAAGGATAGATACCCGACAGTCAGGATGGCCGAGCGGTCTAAGGCGCTGCGTTCAGGTCGCAGTCTCCTCTGGAGGCGTGGGTTCGAATCCCACTCCTGACATTTCGTTTTTCCAATAACTCCGCGCACAGATTCATCCTGTGATGAAAGGGACACTGACCCCAGAGGTGATCCGGACACACAATCTAGAGTCAAGACCCGCGAGGCTAGGAATGGCTAACGCGGGGTGGTGTTGATATTGTGGAGCACCTCTCTTATCTTTATACATTATGGCCACGTTGTGACACTCAATAACAGTATCGACCAAAGGCTCACTCGCCAATTCTGCTGGGAGCAAATCAACCACCAGGGAAATAAACCATGACCTGCACTCGATGACGCTAACGAAAGAATTCTGCCTCTTAACATTTAACATTGTGAGTGATTTTCCAACTCCCCTACAGGAGACTGCAGACTCAAAGCACTGAGAGCACCCAGCCAGTCCGATTGCTGACTGACCGTCTCCACACTGAGCCAGTTCCACTTGCTTACTTCTCCCCAGTTTGTCTTGCGTTGGTGGTGGGGCGGGGGGACAGTCAATAAATTGATGCCTCTGTCTCCGTCTCTCGCAGCTTAAATCTGCTGTGATTCTCGCAGTTTAAATCTGTTGCAGGAGGATCCTGCAATAATCTCCCCCACACGTCCAACTGCAAAGGGTCAGAAGGTGCAGCTTTGGACGCACCGGCTTCTAACGGGGAATCGATCGCGCCACCGCAGCAGCAAGGTCAGACCTGCTGAGTGTTCCCAGGTATTTTTTGTATTTGTTTCAGCAACGTAAAACATTGGCTGCTTTGTACAAAAGAGTGTCTAACGAGTGTTTGGATATGGATCACTGGGGAAGCTGCAGTAGGTGGTAAGGGAAGCTAAGCCCTTCAGTGCTGGCTAAACTCAGTCACTGGGACACGAGACCTGCACCTTCTGAGCTCTCAATGATTACACAGGTGAATTCCTCTCACTTTCCTCTAAACTTGACACCACTTTCCTGCTGTCACCGGCAAACCCACATTTTCATCCAGTCTCTTAAACTACCAGCTGTAAAGCCAGCTGTGGGGGACAGTTCACCACATGAAAACCACAGAATAAATCCTACCACTATAACCGCTCTCCCTCAGTGAGAATGCCTTTCATTCCCCAGCACACGGTTAGAGTTTCAGTCCCGATCATTGAAACAATTGTCTTTTAGCCTGTGGGTAAAACCCCAATCACTCGACCGCCAGGGATCGCTAAAGAACGGTGCTGGAGTTTTATCCAAACTCTTATAGATGTTTCTCATGAAGTTTCAGTAATTTTACTGAGTTATTACTCATAATGAATCTAGTCTGGACAAAGGATGATCGTTTATATCAGTTTCATTTCTGGAGAACCTTCTTTTGCAGAATGAGAGTTGCTGGTGAGGGAGAGTGGAAAGTTTAAGGGTTTATTTTGTGCTTTGGATGTGTTGAGCTGGTAGCCACGTGTGATTTTTCAGATCGTATTTTAAAAGTGTCGTTTAAAAAGTCGATAGGCTGGTGACAGCAGGAATTTGGTGCAAGTTCAGTTAAATGTCAGGGAAATTCAGAGATGGGGCTGGTGTGTTTAAAAGGGATAGTCGCCCAACGTGGGGCTCGAACCCACGACCCTGAGATTAAGAGTCTCATGCTCTACCGACTGAGCTAGCCGGGCTTGACGGAAGTGTTTGTCCTTATCAGTTACTGCAGTGAGATTGTTTCCCCAGGATTCTATCTGTCAATGCTTTAGATGAATGACCGGCGAAGGAGGGATATAAATTTGCTAACGGCAGTAAACTGGTCTCTCACTCAGCCACTGCTTCCCCTCAGAGCACTTACAGCAACTGCCTGTGCTGAATAAATCCATCCCTCTTCTCAGAAGCTATTCTGTGGTTTGTGTGTGGGGAACTCTCGCTCTTGTCTCATTCTACACGTATATTTCAGGAATCTGGATTGAAGTGTTGGTTGCCATGGCAGCAAAACTGTGGCGTAAACATTGTAGAGGTAACTGGAGGGAGAAGCACAAGATTGTCACATAATGTTTCCACCCGGGATCGAACCGGGGACCTTTCGCGTGTGAGGCGAACGTGATAACCACTACACTATGGAAACTTCTGTGAGTGAGCCGGTTATCCTTTGCTATTCCTTTTTGCTATGACTATTTTTCTTTGTTTCACAGGCAAACCCCAGCTCTGAATTCCTCTTTCCATTTCACTGGACTTGTCCCACATTCCCACTCTCACCAGCAAGACAACATGTTAACATCATCTCTTCAACTACCACATGTAAAGTCAGCTTTGAGGAACATGAAAACCACAAAATAAATCCTGTTCTTATGACCACAGGAACATGGAAAATAGGATCAGGAGTAGGCCATTCGGCTCTTCGAGCCTGCTCTGCTGTTCAATATGATCATGGCTGATCCTCTATCTCAGCGCAGAATTCCCGCTCTCTCTCTCTCTCTCCATGCCCCTTGACACCATTAGAGTCTAGAAATATATCTATTTCCTTCCAAACTATATTCAGTGACTTGACCTCCACAGCCTCCTGTGGTAGAGAATCCCACAGGCAACACCATCACTTGGAAGTTCCCCTCCAAGCCACTCACCATCCTGACTTGGAAATATATCGGCCGTTCCTTCACTGTCGCTGGGTCAAAATCCTGGAACTCACTCCCTAACAGCACGATGGGTGTACCTACACCACACGGACTGCAGCGGCAGTCAAGAAGGCGGCTCACCACCTCCTTTTGAAGGGCAATAAATGCTGGCCCAGCCAGCGAAGCCAACATCCCATAATTGAATTTAAAAAAGGTTTCTTCATCCCTCTGAGTGAAAAAGTTTTTCCTCATCTCAGCCTTAAATGGTCTACCCCGTATCCCGAGACTGTGACTCCTGGTTCTAGACCCCCCCAGCCAGAGGAAACATCACCCCTGCATCCAGTCTGTCCATCCCTGTCAGAATTTTATACGTTTCAATGAGATCCCCTCTCATTCTTCTAAACTCCAGTGAACACAGGTCTAGTCGGCCCAATATCTCCTCATACGACAATCCTGCCATCCCAGGAATCAGTCTGGTGAGCCTTCTCTGCACTCTCTCTAAGGCAAGCATTATCTTTCTTAGCGAAACAGGTCAAAGCAGCACACAATACTCCAGCTGTGGTCTCACCAAGGCTGTGTACAGCTGCAGTAACCATTCCCCAGCAATGAGGCCAGCCTCCATTCTCCAGCACAAGGGTAGAACTTCAGTCACAACCCTTAACACAATTGTCTTCCTTCCCATGATGTGAGTGTTAAATCCCAATCACTTGACCAGCAGGGATCACTAAACAGCAGAGCTGGAACAAACACAGAAAGTGGTGGAAAAACTCAGCAGGTCTGACAGCATCTGTGGAGAGAGAGAGACACAGAAGTGACGTTTCGAGTCTGTCTGACCCTCCCAGACACCGGGTGAGGTCCCCAATTTGTTATGTTGCCACATGGGACCCCAGTTTTGGGGTGAGGAGGAATGAGCTGGCTCCCCTTCTTTATTCGACCCCCTCAATTTGGTCATCACAAGGGTAACTTAAAAGGGGGGACTTGCCCCCTGCCCCTCTCAGGTATCTTTTCCCAGATCAAAAGTATTTATTTCTTAAAAGGAGCCAATGTAATCAGAGTTTTTGACTCAAAGAAAGAGTTAGTTTATTAGTTACTAATGCCCGAAAATAATTTAAAAAGCAGAACACGCAGATCAGAAATGAGAAGTTAAGAGTCCAAATGAAAGTTAATAGAAAAGAACCAGGCTTGTCCATGAGGTGTAGATGGTGGTACATTGTCCCCATTCAGTTGGGATATTCCAGTAGAGCTGACTTTGGCAGTTTTGCAGTTAGCTTTGGAGACACTTTGTTCTGCAGGGTAGCTGAAGAGGCTGTCCTGTTTCCTTTTGGATTGTGGCTTCTGCAGAACCTTGCCTCCAGGAACAGAGAGAGAGTGAGAGAGAGAGAGGGACTTTCTCTGTAACTGCAGGGGTGACTATTGGTCTCCTTGTGTTGTCACTCTCAGAGCTACCAGCTCACCCTGCCCTGCTCTGCAGCTAGCTTTTTAACCCAGTTTTTCCCCTGTACATTCCAGGAGAGGAAATAATCATCTTGTATTCTTACCTGAACTATTTACACATTCTGAGATATAAATCAACAGGAGATGGAATTTTGGGTGGCTGTTGAAATGTGCAAAGCAGTCTGTTTCTCCGAGGTCACAGGAGATTAAATTTCAGTCATTTGCATCTTCCCTATCACCCTTTTAAGTGTCTCTTCTTATAGACACAAAGACATTTACAGCACAGAAGGAGGCCATTCGGCCCATCATGTTGGCACCGGTCAACAAAGATCTGACTTCACTAATCCCATTTTCCAGCACTTGGTCCATAGCCCTGGAGGCTACGGCGATGCAAGTGAATATCTAAATACTTCTTAAATATTAGGAGAGTTTCTGACTCAACCGCCCTTTCAGGCAGTGAGTTCCAGACTCCCAACACCCTCTGGGTGAAGAAATTTCTCCTCAAGTCCCCTCTTAGCCTTCCACCTCCTACCTTAAATGTATGCCCCTTGGTTATTGATCCCTCCACGCATGGAAAAAGTGGCTTCCTACCCACCCTATCTCTGGCCCTCATAGTCTTACACCTCTATCAAGCCCCCTCTCAACCTTAGCTGCTCCAAGGAAAACAACCCCAGCCTATCCAATCTTCCCTCATAGTTCAGACCCTCCATCTCAGGCAGTATCCTGGTAAACCTCCTCTGTACACTTTCCAGTACAATCACACCCTTCCTATAATGTGATGACCAGAACTGCACACACTAATCCAAATGTGGCCTAACCAGCGTTTTATACAGTTCCAGCATAACCTCCTTGCTCTTGTATTCTATGCCCTCACTAATAAAGGCAAGTATCCCATGTTCCTTCTTAACCACCTTATCTACCTGCCCTGCTACCTTCAGGGATCTGTGGATAAGCACACCAAGGTCCCTCTGATCTTCAGTACCTTCCAGGGTCCTACCATTCATAGTGTAATCCTTTGCCTTGTTAGCCCTCCCCAAGTGCATTACCTCACACTTTTCCGGGTTGAATTCCATTTGCCACTGCTCTGCCCACCTGACCAGTCCATTGATATCCTCCTGCAGTTTATGGCTACCCTTCTCACTATGTACCGCCTGACCAATTTTTGTCTCATCCGCAAACTCCTTGATCATACCCCCTACATTTAAGTCTAATTCATTTATGTACACCACAAACAGCAAGGGCCCCGGCACCGAGCGCTGTGGAACCCCACTGGAAACAGACTTCCAAGCACAGAAACATCCCTCTACCATCACTCTCTGCTTCCTGCCTCTCAGCCGATTTTGGATCCAATGTGCCACTTTGCCATGGATCACATGAGGCTCTTCCTTTCTTATCCAGTCTGCCATGAGGGACCTTATCAACCCTTAAAGAAGCCCATGGCACCTTTTCAGCTATGACGTCCTATGTTCTCTCAGGACCGGTCTGTCAGTATCACCCACACATAGGAATTTTCCAGAGGGTGGTCACTTTACATTTCCAGCCATCTTTTGCTCACTGTTCTAGCTTGTATTTCTTTAAAAAGACCCAAGCCTTACTAAAAGTTCAGTCTGCCCGGAAGTAATTCGTGGCTTTATTCACTTTTCACGACACGTTTGCAGAATGAAAGGAATTGCCGGTGAGGTAGAGTGGACAGTTGTCCGGTTTATTTTGTGCTTTGGACATGTTGAGATGGAAGCCACATCTGATTTTTCAGATTGAATCTTAAGACTGTCGGCCACTAATTTTGTTTAACTAAAACAGGAGGAACATGTGTGTGTCCATGTTCTTTCTATCTGCAAAGAAGCTACATATATATTAACATACAGGGCCCAAACTGACCAAGATAAAGCAGAAAAAGAAAGCTTATGACAGTCACAAAATACTTAATGCTGTACAAAGCCTGGAGGAGGATAGAAAGTACAGGAGGGTGAAGTAAAAATATAAATCAACAAAACTAAGAAAGGATACAAAGAAATATTGGTGGGTAAAATCAAAGAAAATCGCAAGGTGTTTTGCCAGTACATTAAGAGCAATTGAATAACTAAGGAAAGGGGAGGGATTATCAGAGGTGTACATGGTAACTTGTGCGTTGATGCAGAAGATGTGGGCAGGGGTCTGAATGAGTGCTTTGTCTCTGTCGTCACTGAGAGAGATGATGCAGATATTCTAGTTAAAGAGGAGAAGGTGTGAAATATGAGATACAATAAGCGTAGTGAGAGAGGGTGTACTAGAGGGACTGACATCCCTGAAGGTGGATAAATCACCAGGGCCAGATGGATTGTATCCCAGGCTGCTGAAGGAAGCGAGGGAGGGCTAATAGCAGATGCTGTGACGATTATTTTCCAATCCTCACTAGATACAGGCGAGGTACCAGAGGGTTGGAGGTCTCCGAACATTGTACCAATATTTCAAAAAGGTGCGAGGAATTGGCCAGAAAATTATAGGCTGGTCACTCTGACTTCAGTGGTGGACAAAGAGAGACAAGATAAACCGTCACTTAGAAATAGGCACATTGATCAGGGATAGACAGCATGGTTTTGTTAGGGGAAGATCGTACCTTACGAACTTAATATAATTTTTGAGGAGGCAACAAGGAAGATTGATGAGGGTAGTGCAGTGGATGTTATCTACATGGATTTCAGTAAGGTATATGACAAGGTCCCACATGGCAGACTGGTCAGGAAAGTGAGATCTCATGGATACAGGGGAAAGTGGTGAGTTGGATCCAAAATTGGCTCAGTGACAGGAAACAAAGGGTAATGGTCGATGGATGCTTTGGCAAATGGAAAACAGTTTCCAGTAGCGTTCCATAGGGCTCAGTGTTGGGGCCCTTGCAGTTTGTCGTATGTATTAATGATTTCCACTGAGTGAAGACTCCCGCCATCCCAGGAATCAGTCGGGTAAACCTTCGCTGCACTCTCTCTATAACAAGTACATCCTTCCTCAGATAAAGAGACCAAAACTGCACACAATATTCCAGGTGTGGTCTCACCAAGGCCCTGTACAATTGCAGCAAGACAGCCCTGTTCCTGTACTCGAATCCTCTGGCTATGAAGGTCAATATACCATTTGCCTTCTTTACCGCCTACTACACCTGCATGCTGACCTTCAGCAACTGGTGTACAAGGACACACAGGTTAATTGCACATTCCCCCCTCTCAATTTATAGCCATTCAAATAATAATCTGCCTTCCTGTTTTTGCTACCAAAATGGATAACCTCACATTTACCCACATTATACTGCATCTCCCATACATTTGCCCACTCACTCAGCTTGTCCAAATCACACTGAAGCATCTCTGCATCCTCCTCACAGCTCACCCTCCCACCCAGCTTTGTGTCATCTGCAAATTTGAAGATATTACATTTAGTTCCCTCATCAAAATCACAAATATATATCGTGAATAACTGGGGTCCCAGCACCGATCCCTGCGGTACCCCACTAGTCACTGCCTGCCATTCGGAAAAAGACCCGTTTATTCCTACTCTTTGTTCCCCGTCTGCCAGCCTGTTTTCTACCCATCTCAATACTCTACCCCCAATCCCATGCGGTTTAATTTTACACACCAATCTCTTATGTGGGACTTTGTCAAAAGCCTTCTGAAAGTCCAGAAGCTTGTGAGAGAAGGAATATTGTGCAAGTCCAGTTAAATGTCAGGGAAATTCAGAGGTGGGGCTGGATCTGTAGAATGGTGGATCTGTGTTTAAAACAAACACTCGCCCAACGTGGGGCTCGAACCCACGACCCTGAGATTAGGAGTTGCATGCTGTACAGACTAAGCTAGCAGGTGGTGGTGTTCTCATATGTCTGCTGCCCTTGTCCTTCTAGATGGTAGTGGTCATGAGTTTGGAAGGTGCTGCCTAAGGAGCCTTGTTGAGTTTCTGCAGTGCATCTTGTAGATGGTACACACGCTGCTGCTACTGTACGTCGGTGGTGGAGGGAGTGAATATTTGTGGATGGGGTGCCAATCAAGCGGGCTGCTTTGTCCTGGATGGTGTCCAGCTTCTTGAGTGTTGTGGGAGCTGCACTCATCCAGGCAAGTGGGGAGTATTCCATCACACTCCTGCCTTGTGCTTTGCAGATGTTGAACAGGCTTTGGGGAGTCAGGAGGTGAGTTACTCACTGCAGAATTCCCAGCCTCTTACCTGCTCTTGTAACCACAGTATTTATATGGCTGGAACAGGTCAGTTACTGATCAATGGTAACCCCCAGGATGTTGATAGCGGGCGATTCAGTGATGGTAATGCCAGTGAACATCAAGGGGAGATGGTTGGATTCTCTCTTGTTGGAGATGGTCATTGCCTGGTACTTGTGTAGCACGAATGTTACTTGCCACTTGTCAGCCCAAGCCTGGATATTGTCCAGCTCACAGCAAATATATCTCGAAACTCCTGCGATTGAGAGCGTTCATCATTCAGCTCAATTTTCCTGAAATATTTATCTTTGTTACACAGACGAATTCCTCTCACTTTTCTCTAAACTTGACACCACTTTCCTGCTCTCACCGGCAAACCCACATTTTCATCCAGTCTCTTAAACTACCAGGTGTAAAGCCAGCTGTGAGGGACAGATCACCACATGAAAACCACAGAATAAATCCTACCACTATAACCGCTCTCCCTCAGTGAGAATGCCTTTCATTCCCCAACACACGGTTAGAGTTTCAGTCCCGATCATTGAAACAATTGTCTTTTAGCCTGTGGGTAAAACCCCCAATCACTCGACCGCCAGGGATCGCTAAAGAACGGTGCTGGAGTTTTATCCAAACTCTTATAGATGTTTCTCACGGAGCGAAAGTAATTTTAGTGAGTTATTACTCATATGAATCCAGTCTGGACAAAGGATGATGATTTGAATCAGTTTCATTTCTGGAGAACCTACTTTTGCAGAATGAGAGGAGTTGCTGGTGAGGGAGAGTGCAAAGTTGAAGGATTTACTTTGTGCTTTGGACATGTTGAGGTGGTAGCCATGTGTGATTTTTCATATCGTATTTTAAGAGTGTAGTTTAAAACGTTGACAGCAGGAATGTGGGGCAAGTTTAGTTAAATGTCAGGGAAATTCAGAGGTGGGGCTGGATCGGTAGAATGGTGGATTGGTGTTTAAAAAAAATTCACCCGACAGGGGACTCGAACCCACAACCTTGAAAATAAGAGTCTGACACTCTACAAACTGAAATACTCAGCCCTGAAGGACATTTGTGTCTTTATCACTTATAGCAGTGACATTGGTTTGTCACCAGGGTTCTATATGTCAATATGTCTGACAGCGTCTGCGAAGAGGAATACAGTTGATGTTTTGAGCCCGTGTGACTCTTCATCTCAACTAAGGACATGGAGAAATGAGGTGAAATATAAGCTGGTGGGCGGGGGGGTGGGGGGTGGGTGGGGAGGCGCGGGGGGGCAGGTAGAGCTGGATAGGGGGCCAGTGATAGGTGGAGGCAGAGAAGAGATGTCACAGACAAAAGGACAGTGGTGATATTATCTAAGGAATGGGATAATGGGGACATTAAGGGTGGCAGATGGCCTGAGTTGGGGTGGAGGGAAGGGATCGAAATGGGCTAAAAGCCAGAGATAAAACAATAGATCGAAATAAATTTAAAAATAGGTGGGAGAAGAAAGATATATTTTTAGAAAATTATAAACGATTGGAAAAAGGAGGATCAGAAAGGGGGTAGAGATGGAGGAGATAGTTTATGACCTGAAATTGTTGAACTCAAGAAGTTTGGAAGGCTGGAAAGTGCCTAGTCGGAAGGTGAGGTGCTGTTCCTCCAGTTTGCGTTGAGCTTCACTGGAACAATGCAGCAGGCCAAGGACGGACATGTGGGCTTGAGAGCAGGATGGTGTGTTGAAATGGCAAGCGACAGGGAGGTCTGGGTCATTCTTGTGGACAGACTGAAAGGGATCTGCAAAGCGGACACCCTGGTCCACTCCTCCATCACCCCCTACACCTCAACCCCCTCCCCCGGCACCTTCACATGCAACCGCAGAAGGTGCAACACCTGCCCCTTCACTTCCCCTCTCCTCACCGTCCAAGGGCCCAAACACTCCTTTCAAGTGAAGCAGCATTTCACTTGCATTTCCCCCAACTTAGTCTACTGCATTCACTGCTCCCAATGCGGTTTCCTCTACATTGGAGAGACCCAACGCAGTCCGGGTGACCACTTTGCAGAACACCTTCGGTCTGTCCGCAAGCATCACCCAGACCTCCCTGTCGCTTGCCATTTCAACACTCCACCCTGCTCTCATGCCCACATGTCCGTCCTTGGCTTGCTGCATTGTTCCAGTGAAGCTCAACGCAAACTGGAGGAACAGCACCTCATCTTCCGAGTAGGCACTTTCCAGCCTTCCGGTCTGAATATTGAGTTCAACAATTTCAGATCATGAACTCTCTCCTCCATCCCCACCCCCTTTCCGATCCCTCTTTTCCCATTCATTTATAATTTTCTAAATATATATCTTTCTTTTCCCACTGATTTTAAAATTTATTTCAATCTATTGTTTTATCTCCACCTTTTAGCCCAGTTCAATCCCTTCCCCCCACCCCACCCCCGCTAGGGCCATCTGCCACTAGCTTGTCCTGCTTGCTACCCTTATTGTCCCCATTAGCACATTCCTTAGATAATATCACCATCTCTTTATGCTTTGGTCTAAGACATCTCTTCTTTGCCTCCACCTATCACTGGCTCTCTATCCAGCTCTCCTGTCCCAGCTTATATTTCACTTTATTTTTCCAATTCCTTAGTTCTGTTGAAGAGTCATACAGACTTGAAACGTTAACTGTGTTCTGTTCTGCTGATGCTGTCAGACCTGCTCAGTTTTTCCAGGTATTTTTGATTTTGTTTCAGATATCCAGCATCCGCAGTATTTTGTTTTTATTCTATTTATCAATGCTTTAGATGAATGACCGGCAAAGGAGAGATATAAATTTGCTAACGGCAGTAAACTGGTCTCTCACTCAGCCACTGCTTCCCCTCAGAGCACTTACAGTAACTGCCTGTGCTGAATAAATGCTAACTGGATGCTTTCCTTAAAATTGTTAACGTTTTTAGTCTCCCAGCTGCTTAGACTAACTCCCTAACTCTGGAGACGGGAAACACAGCTGCAATTCTCACCGGCCAAACAGCTCACAGCTTTCCTGTGACGTCACTGTCAGGATTTTGCCCCCTATTTTTAAACTCGAGTTCCCCCCGGTCCGTCCCTGCGGCTGTTGCTGCTGCCTCCTCGGGGAAGAGATAGGCCCCGAGCCTGGGCCTCAATTTAATCATCATCGTCCCGGTGCCCCCCGATTCCTGTCAGGCCCACTCCAGGTGCCGAGTCTCTCCTCGGGTTGAACTAAACCTGCACCACATCCATCCATCCCTCTTCTCAGAAGCTATTCTGTGGCCTGTGTGTGGGGAACTCTTGCTCTCATTCTACACGTATATTTCAGGAATCTGCATTGAAGTGTTGGCTGTCATGACAGAAAAATTGTGGCATAAACATTGGCCGAGTAACTTGAGTGAGGAACAAAACATTGTCACATAATGTTCCCACGCAGGATTGAACTGGGGACCTTTTGTGGGCTAAGCAAATGTGATAACCACTACACTATGGAAACTCCTGTGACTGGACTTGTTATTCTTTGTAGCTCCTTTTTTTCTCTGAATATTTATCTTTGTTTCAACGGCAAACCCCAGCTCCGAATTCCTCTTCCATTTCACTGAACTTGTACCACGTTCCCACTCTCACCAGCAAGACAACATGTTAACAACGTCTCTTAAACTACCAGGTGTAAAGCCAGCTGTGAGGGACATGAAAACCACAGAATAAATCCTACCACTATAACCGCTCTCCCTCAGTGAGAACGCCTTTCATTCCCCAGCACCCGGTTAGAGTTTCAGTCCCGATCATTAAAACAATTGTCTTTTAGCCTGTGGGTAAAACCCCCAATCACTCGACCGCCAGGGATCGCTAAAGAACGGTGCTGGAGTTTTATCCAAACTTTTATAGAAGTTTCTCATGACATGAAGATAACTTTATTGAATTGTAACTCATTTGAATCCAGTCTGGACAATAGATGACTTTCAATCAGTTTCATTTCTGGATAACCTTCTCTTGCAGAATGAGAGGAATTGCTGGTGAGAGAGTGTGGAAAGTTGAAGGATTTACTTTGTGCTTTGGATGTGTTGAGGCGGTAGCCACATGTGATTTTTCAGATTGCATTTTAAGAGTGTAGTTTAAAACGTTGACAGCAGGAATGTGGGGCAAGTCCAGTTAAATCTCATGGAAGTTCAGAGATGGGGCTGGATCTGTGTTTAAAACAAAACTCACCCAACGTGGGGCTCGAACCCATGACCCTGAGATTAAGAGTCTCATGCTCTACCGACTGAGCTAGCCGGGCCTGAAAGAAGGGCTTGTCCTTATCAATTACTGCAGTGAGATTGTTTCCCCAGGATTATATCTGTCAATGGTTTAGATGAATGACCGGCAAAGGAGAGATATTAATTTGCTAATGGCAGTAAACTGGTCTCTCACGCAGCCACTGCTTCCCCTCAGAGCACTTACAGCAACTGCCTGTGCTGAATAAATGCTAACTGGATGCTTTCCTTAAAATTATTAACGTTTTTAGTCTCCCAGCTGCTTAGACTAACTCCCTAACTCTGGAGACGGGGAAACACAGCTGCAATTCTCACCGGCCAAACAGCTCACAGCTTTCCTGTGACGTCACTGTCAGGATTTTGCCCCCTATTTTTAAACTCGAGTTCCCCCCAGTCCGTCCCTGCGGCCGTTGCTGCTGCCTCCTCGGGGAAGGGATAGGCCCCGAGCCTGGGCCTCAATTTAATCATCACCTTCCCGGGTGGCCCCCGATTCCTGTCAGGCCCACTCCAGGTGCCGAGTCTCTCCTCGGGTTGAACTAAACCTGCACCACATCCATCCATCCCTCTTCTCAGAAGCTATTCTGTGGTTTGTGTGTGTGGGGAACTCTCGCTCTTATCTCATTCTACACGTATATTTCAGAAATCTGGTTTGAAGTGTTGGTTGCCATGGCAGCAAAACTGTGATATCACAATGAACGAGTAACTTGAAGCTGAAAAACAACTTTGCCACATAATGTTTCCACCCGGGATCTTTTGCGTGTGAAGCGAACGTGATAACCGCTACACTATGGAAACTCCGGTGACTAAGGCTGTTCTTCTTTCCCTTACCAACATTGCAGGAGCCCGGCAACGTATGCTTTTTGATTATAGCTTTCGGTGACCTTTAGCAGCAGAACAAGGTGAGTTTATTGAGACTCCATCCCGAATTAAGAAAAGCTTTCAGATGCATTCCTTGGACCCCACCGCCTACCCCCACCCCCCCCCCACACGCCCCACCCCCCACATGCCATAGTACAGTGGAAGAATAATAGGCTTAAAGAGGTTGTACAGGTAGTGAAGAGGATAAGCGAATAAACGTATGGTTGTACGGCTGTTCACGATGCAGTGATTCCACGCTGCAGCCCACTCGCTTCGGTTGTCTTCTTGGATATAGTTGTATGGAGTAAACCTCACTTTTTTATTCAGAATTCAGTTTGCAGTAGCTTTGTCTTCTCAGGACGGTAACTTTGCAAAACCGGGTGCAGTACTCTTGAGAGGAAGAGAGAGAGAGAGAGAGAGAGAGAAAGAGGGCTTTCTTACAGCTTTTCAGTATGGCAACTGTGTTCTCTCCTTGTGATCGCTCTGGCTCGGTGAAACAATCCTTAAAAGTCCTACTGGCTGGCTGTATATGCCAGAGGAATTTGAATACCATGTCAGCCTTTGTCGAACAGATAGTTGCATTCTGATGTCTCATGTCAGGGACTTTTGACGAGCTTCAGGTTAATGTGAAAGCCGGTAGGAGGTGGGGCCTTTCACATTCCTTAGGGGGTTTTGGATGTCTGCTCCCTTTTCATCCCACTTGGCTGGAATGCAAGTTGTACATTCATGCTGGCGGGCCGTTCTCTATTGCCTTAGTAGGATGACAGTTTATTGTTTTCTTTTAAATCCAGCCAGAAAAAGTAGAAATAAAAGTTTCATTTTTTAAGAGAATGCAAATCCTCATAACAGCACATTGAGGTGGTAACCATACCTGATTGCAGGCTGTATTTTAAGAGTGTGGTTTAAAATTCTTGCTGCCTTGTGAGATGGTGTCGAGCTTCTTGAGTGTTGTGGGAGCTGCACTCATCCAGCCAAGTGGGGAGTATTCCCATCACACTCCTGACTTGTGCCTTGTAGATGGTGTACAGGCTTTGGGGAGTCAGGAGGTGAGTTACTGATCACAGGATTCCTAGCCTCTGACCTGCTCTTAGAGTCACGAATGGTGCTGAGCATTGTACAATCATCAGTGAACATCCCCGTTTCTGACCTTATGATGGAAGGAAGATCATTGATGAAGCAGTTGAAGATGGTTGGGCTGAGGACACTACCCTGAGGAACTCCTGCAGTGATGTCCTGGAGCTGAGATGACTGACCTCCAACAACCACAACCATCTTCCTTTGTGCTCAGTATGATTCCAACCAGCGGAGAGTTTTCCACCTGATTCCCATTGTCTCCAGTTTTGCTCGGACTCCTTGATGCCACACTCAGTCAAATGCTGCCTTGATGTCAAGGGCAGTCGCTCTCACCTCACCTCAGGAGTTCAGCTCTTTTGTCCATGTTTGAACCAAGGCTGTAACGAGGTCAGGAGCTGAATAGCTCTGGCAGAACCAAAACCGGGCATCAGTGAGCAGGCTATTGCTAAGCGAGCGCCACTTGATAGCACTGTTGATGACCCGTTCCATTACTTTCCTGATAATTGAGAGTAGACTGAAAGGGCGGTAATTGGCCGGGTTGGATTTGACCTGCTTTTTGGTGGTCAGGGTATACCTGGGAAAATGTCCACACAGCTGCGTAGATGCCAGTGTTGTAGCACTGCCTGACAGTGTGATGGAGGGGGATTCAGTCACTGTTTTCAAAAGGGAATTGGATAAATAGCAGAAAAGAAAAAAAAATGATGGTGTGGGGAGGAGTGGGAGTAGGTGAGTTCCTTTTGCAGAGAGCCAGAACAAACATGATGGGCTGAATGGCTGTCAAGCAGCACTTGCTTAGCAATAGCCTGCTCACTAATGCCCAGTTTGGGTTCTGCCAGGGCTACTCAACTCCTGACTTCATTACAGCCTTGGTTCAAACATGGATGAAAGGGCTGAACTCCCGAGGTGAGGTGAGAGTGACTGCCCTTGACATCAAAGCCGCATTTGACCGAGTGTGACATCAAGGAGCCCGAGCAAAACTGGAGTCAATGGGAATCAGGGGGAAAACTCTCCGCTGGTTGGAGTCATACCCAGCACAAAGGAAGATGGTTGTGGTTGTTGGAGGTCAGTCATCTCAGCTCCAGGACATCACTGCAGGAGTTCCTCAGGGTAGTGTCCTCAGCCCAACCACCTTCAGCTGCTTCATCAATGACCAATGGCCTCATCCTGTGTCAGGCTAACTTGGGGTGTTAAGGGTTAATATTTTAGCACTCTTGGCATCCAAGACAAAGAGGATGTATTAGAAGGATCACCAGGCAATATCTTATCTTCCACCTTTAGTGTGTGACGAAAAACATGACATCAAAAATTAGGATGTAACTTTGGAAGCTAAACAGAGTGAGAGAAATCCATTTGTTTTTCTGGTTCATTTGTAGCTGGCAGCACCTGCCCTTCCCTAATTACCCCTGAGGGCAGTTAAAAGTTAACCACCTTCTTGTGGCTCTAGAGCCACATATAGGTCAGACCGGGTAAGGATGGCAGATTTCCTTCCCTAAGGGGAAATTTGTGAACCATCTGAGCGTTTACCACAATCAGTGATAACATCATCATTATTGTTATTGAGGCAAGCTTTCTGTTCCCAATTCATTGGTTTAGCCCTCCCCACTAGCCCACAGTGGGACTTCAACCCATATCCCCAGAGTGTTACAAGGATAAAAATTGCTGGAACGACTCAGCAGGTCTGACAGCATCTGTGGAGAGGAAGATAGAGTTAACGTTTCGAGTCCATATGACTCTTCATCAGAACCATCAACTGAGTGCATCAGAACCATCAACTGAGTGCATCAGAACCATCAACTGAGTCCCCCAGAGTGTTAGCCTGGGAGGGGTGGGCCCTCAAGATTGCAGGTTAGGTGACATTATCACTGCCAAACCATTCACACATCAATTCATTCCAGGATGGAAAGATAAGGGTTAATAAAGCCTGTTCTTCAAATGATTCAAGAACAGTTCGGTCAGGACATTTTGTTTGAGGGAGGTAGCTATGGGATGAACAGCAGTTTACATGAATGGACTATCTTGAAAGGATTTGGGAATGGATACATCAGGAGGTCTGGCATGTACCTTTGGTGTATAGAAGGATGTGGTCATCAATAGCTTCTTGGAGGGCTCGGGAGATAGAGAACTGAAAAGGCTCTCTTGTGGCTGGTGTGGGGTCACAGGGAGAGGCAGCATTGTAAGCAGTGTAGATAGATGCGAGTCTCATAATACAAAAGAGCTATTAATGATTCAGTGAAGGAGTAAAATTGTGACAAATGGATTTCAATTTTGGCAGATGTGAAGTCATTCACTTTGAAACTAAAAGGATGGGGGACTTTGTGAATAGTGAAAAGCTACAAGCAGTGGGAGTCCAAAGAGATTCTGGGGATCCAGGCACAGCAGTCATTAAAATATCTTGAACAGCTAGAGGAAATGATAAAAAAAGGTTCATGGGGTTCTGGAGGACTAGAATACAAAGGAGTAAAGTACAAGTCATGATCCTGCTCTACAAAGCCCTGGTTAGACCACACCTGGAGTTACTGTGAGCAGGTCCTGACCACCATACCATAGGAAGGATACAATGGCCCCTGAGGGAGCATAGTGCAGATTTACCGGAATGAGACCTGGACACCAAGGATTAAGCTACAAGGAGACACTTCACAAATGAGGCTTGTATTCCCTGGCATTTAGAAGGGTAAGGGGTGATTTGATCAAGGTTTTTATAAGATATTAAGGGGGACAGATTGAGTCGATAGAGAGAAACTATTTCCTCTGGCTTGGAAGTCTGGAACTCGGGGTCAGAGTTTCAAAGTAGAGTTTGACCATTCAGGAGTGGAATTAGGAAACACTTCCACACACAAAGGGTGACCATAAGACATAGGAGCAAAAATTAGGCCATTCGGCCCATCGAGAAATTTTAACCTTGCTTCCGCAAACGGCAACTGATGTTAGATCAATTATTAACATTAAATCTGAGATTGAGAAGATGCTGTTAACCATTAAGGTGTTGGGGGGATATGGGGCAAAGGGGTTAGGTCACAGATCAGCCATAATCTCATTGTATGGCAGCAGAACAGGGTGGAGGGGCTGAATGACCTCTCCCTGTTCCTATGTTGGTTTGGTCAGCAATGATAGACATCAATCGAGATGATCCCATGTTCGTCACCATTGAGTGTCTCATACTTATTGAAAAAGTACTGTTGTGAACCAGAGGAGGGGTCGATTGAGAGACCCATGTTAACAATGAGAAGGATGAGTGTAAGCAGGGAGCAGTGAGTTTAGATGTAAGGGTGTGAGTGTCAGTGCCAGAGTGCAATGTTTAGTGTGTGTGAGTGTCCGACAGCTTAGTCCAGCCCTGCTTGAGTGGCCTTGTGAGGAAATCTGCAGATGTTGTGGGTGGGGGTCGGTGGAGATGACATTACCCCCTTCCTTACCCTGACCTCCCCCATGAAGGCAAAAATTTGGGCAGATCTTGTAAAGTATTAACAGCTGGAATATGCTAATGTATGACATAGATCACAATCTACCACTGACATCAGCCCATCATGTGTTAGAGAGAGAGAGAGAGGTTGGAATCATGGCCTAGGAGAGATGTGTAACTAGGTTATTCTGTAACCTGTCTAGGTGTAGTACTAATGAACAAGTGTTAAGCAGATATAAAAACAAAAAACTGCGGATGCTGGAAATCCAAAACAAAAACAGAATTACCTGGAAAAACTCAGCAGGTCTGGCAGCATCGGCGGAGAAGAAAAGAGTTGACGTTTCGAGTCCTCATGACCCTTCGACAGAACTTGATTTCGAGTCCAAGAAAGAGTTGAAATATAAGCTGGTTTAAGGTGTGTGTGTGGGGGGCGGAGAGATAGAGAGAGAGGGGGGGGGTGTGGTTGTAGGGACAAACAAGCCGTGATAGAAGCAGATCATCAAAAGATGTCAGCGACAATGGTACAAAAGAACACATAGGTGTTAAAGTTAAAGTTGGTGATATTATCTAAACGAATGTGTTAATTAAGAATGGATGGTAGGGCACTCAAGGTACAGCTCTAGTGGGGGTGGGGGGAGCATAAAAGATTTTAAAATATTTAAAAATAATGGAAATAGGTGGGAAAAGAAAAATCTATATAATTTATTGGGGAAAAAAAAGGGAAAAAGGGGGAAACAGAAAGGGGGTGGGGATGGGGGAGGGAGCTCACGACCTAAAGTTGTTGAACTCAATATTCAGACCGGAAGGCTGTAAGGTGCCTAGTCGGAAGATGAGGTGTTGTTCCTCCAGTTTGCGTTGGGCTTCACTGGAACAATGCAGCAAGCCAAGGACAGACATGTGGGCAAGAGAGCAGGGTGGAGTGTTAAAATGGCAAGCGACAGGGAGGTTTGGGTCATTCTTGCGGACAGACCGCAGGTGTTCTGCAAAGCGGTCGCCCAGTTTACGTTTGGTCTCTCCAATGTAGGAGACCACATTGGGAGCAACGAATGCAGTAGACTAAGTTGGGGGAAATGCAAGTGAAATGCTGCTTCACTTGAAAGGAGTGTTTGGGCCCTTGGACGGTGAGGAGAGAGGAAGTGAAGGGGCAGGTGTTACGTCTTTTGCGTGGGCATGGGGTGGTGCCATAGGAGGGGGTTGAGGAGTAGGGGGTGATGGAGGAGTGGACCAGGGTGTCCCGGAGGGAGCGATCCCTACGGAATGCCGATAAGGGGGGTGAAGGGAAGATGTGTTTGGTGGTGGCATCATGCTGGAGTTGGCGGAAATGGCGGAGGATGATCCTTTGAATGCGGAGGCTGGTGGGGTGATAAGTGAGGACAAGGGGGACCCTATCATGTTTCTGGGAGGGAGGAGAAGGCGTGAGGGCGGATGCGCGGGAGATGGGCCGGACACGGTTGAGGGCCCTGTCAACGACCGTGGGTGTAAAACCTCGGTTAAGGAAGAAGGAGGACATGTCAGAGGAACCGTTTTTGAAGGTAGCATCATCGGAACAGATGCGACGAAGGCGAAGGAACTGGGAGAATGGGATGGAGTCCTTACAGGAAGCGGGGTGTTAAGCAGATATCAGTGTAGACCATAAGACATAGGAGCAGAAATGAGGCCATTCGGCCCATCGAGTCTGCTCCGAGTCTGTCTGAGAATGAAGTCCCATGCCTAGAGTCTAAGGTAGAACATCTCAGGATAGAACAAGTGGTTGTCCACTTTGGCAGGAAGAATAGAAAAGCAGAATATTATTTAAATGGAGAGAGGCTGCAGAATGCTGCAGTACAGAGGGATCTGGGTGTCCTGATACTCGAATCACAAAAATTTAGCATGCAGGTACAGCAAGTGATTGGGAGGGCAAATGGAATGTTGGCCTTTTTTGCAGGGGCGGGGTGTAGAATGTAAAAGTGGGGAAGACTTACTGCAAGCGTACAGGGCATCGGTGAGACCACACCTGGAGCACTGTGTACAGTTTTAGTCATCTTATATAAAGAAGGATATATCTGCATAGGAAGCCGTTCAGAGAAGGTTCACGCAGCCGATTCCTGGGACCAAGGGCGTTTGTTTTATGAGGAAAGGTTGAGCAGGTTGGGCCTATACTCATTGGAGTTCAGAAGAATGAGCGGTGATCTTATTGAAACATATAAGATTCGAAGGGGGCTCAAAAAGGTAGATGCTGAGAGGGTGCTTTCCCTCGTGGGGGAATCTAGGACTAGGCACAGTTTAAGGGGAGTCATGTTAAGAACAGAGATGGGGAGGAATTTCTTCTCTCAGAGGATTGTTGATCTTTGGAATTCTCTACCCCGGAGAGCAGTGGAGGCTGGGTCACTGAATATATTCAAGGCCGAGTTAGACAGATCTTTGATCTCCAAAGGAGGTATGGGGCGCAGGTAAGAAAGCAGAGTTAATACCACAATCAGATCAGCCATGATCTTATTGAATGGGGGAACAGGCTTGAGGGGCTGAATGGCCTCCTCCTGGCTCCTATTTCTTATGATCTTATGACCTCCAGGGCGGTCTCTGGTAGTGATTCAGTACCTCACTACAGACAGTCAAATTCAGCTCACTCATTTCCACAAACCGTGATCGCAGGGGCCGTGACCTCACCTGAAGAGGTGCAGCCCGGTTCAAACAGGCTGCTGGACACTCCTGAGGGAAAATTACCATGCGGCCTTAGTAATCACACAGCCAGCCCTGTCAGCCAGATCAAAAGTAGGTCCACGGAGTCATTTGGGATCTCACTCTCGAGACACTATGAGGGCTTCTGTCTCACTCCGATTTCCAATCGGGAATTAAGAGCGAGTGAGTGAGAGGGAGGAAGAGTGCACAAGGTTGTGAATGGGAGCATAATTGCGAAAGTTCATGAGTGGGTGGGAGAACAAGCAGGAGAGACATTTGGACATGGTACCATTACAGGAAGTACATATTTTATTGCTCTGATCTAGACAGATATGACACTAGTTTCTACGCATGTAACAAGTTTTATTCACAGTGCTTTAAAATGTCTGCTCCATGCTTCAGCTGTTTGCTTCCGGCTCTTTCTACAATTTGTCTACTTTGCTCAGAGTCCACACCCAGGCTAAACTAATCAAGCACAGTAAACATCAATAATAAACAGACTTACTAATCAAACAGAACAATTGAAGACTATAGGAAGCATTTTAAAGGGATCGTCAATGCAGGGAAGGTAGTTAATTGGACTAAAAACTGGTGAGATAGGAAATGGCAGTCAGAGTTGAGGGGAGTTCCTTAGAGTGGTTGGAAATGGTTAGCAGCGCCCCACAGGGCTCTGTTCTGGGACATTGTCTATTCGCTGTTATAATCAAGGATTGGGACAGATGATTATAGGCTCCCCCTGGATTATGTGACTCAGCACCACACCTGGTAGCTGCCATTGACTGAACTACACACTTACTCAACATGTCATTGGTTTCCCAATCTCTTTTTTTAAAAATCGACTCATGTGCTAGCTGGGACCCTGTTGGTAGCGCTCTCACCCCTGAGTTTCTGGGCTCAAGCCCCACTCCAGAACCTGAGTGCAAAAACCTAGGCTGACACTCCAGGTTGGGACTGATGGAGGTGCTGCATTGTCAGAGGTACTGTCTTTTAAATGGGATGTTAAATTGAGGCCCCAGCTGCCTGTTTAGGTGAATGTAAAAGATCCCATGGTATTATTTCAAAGAAGAGCAGGGGAGGGTGGGGGGATGTTCTCCCCCCTCCCCTGTCCGGGGGCCAATATTTATCCCTCAACCAACATCACAAGAACAGATGACCCAGCCGTTATCGCACTGCTGTTTGTGGGAGCTTGCTGTGCGCAAATTGCTTACAGTGTTTCCTGCGATACACTTGTACTTCAAAAACAACTTCACTGACTGTAAAGCGCTTTGAGGCTTCTGGTGGCTGCGAAAGGCGCTACATAAATTCAAGTCTTCCTTTCCTTTTTAAATGGAATCTTTCTGTTCGGCAGATCCCAGCTCGCTGGGGCACATGCACCCAGGAATAGAGGAGGGGCGACTGAAAAAAACAGCGAAGGGATGAATCTAAACCCCCTGTCTCCCAGCGAGTGGAAGGGGTGAGGAGAAGAGGGGTAGAGGGGAGACGGAGCTGTGTCCGATGACTCAGCTGGCTTGCGGACAGGGACTCACTGGGCTGCTCATGTCTGGAGCACCAGAAGAAGCATACCCGTTGTCCCCTTTTGCATCCTGGGCAATGCGAGGTGATGGAGCAGCCCTGATTAAAGCCAGGGGGAGGCGCAGGAGAGCAAGTTTCCCAAGGCGAATTTAGACATTGTCGATGGAAAATCTTTGCCCTGCCCAACATCACAGAGAGGCTGGCACGGTTCGAGGGGCTGAATGGCCTCATTCTGCGCTGTAACCCTATCCTTCTGTATTTGTCCCTCAATGCACGTAGCTTGCAAAAAAAAAGTCAAACTGCTGCAGATGCTGGAAAGCTGAAATAAAAAGAGAGAGCGACGTAAAGACTCAGCAGGTCAGGCAGCACCTCGCAGACGGAGAAGCAAGAAATGACCCTTCGTCAGAGTAATAGCTAAGATTCTAACTCTTAGTTCTCACCCAGGTCGCCTGTGTTGCTGAGCATTTCCAGCATTTTCTGTTTCGTTCCAAGCCTGCCAAAGGGTTTTTCAGTGGTCCCGGGTGGTCCTACCTGGTTGTGAACCGACTGCCCGTTTCCAACCACCAGCTGCCTGCCCACTGTAATCCAGACTGGTTGCGGAGTGCCACCAGACATAAAGGGGGCTCTGCAATCCACCGTGGCTCAGCTGGTAGTGCACTCCCCTTTCACCTCTGAATCACCAAGGTGCCTGGGATCGAGGCCCACTGTGGACCTTGAGCATAAAAGACAAAGATGACACTCCAGCGCAGTACCGCAGGAGCACCACCCTGTTGGAAGTGCTGATTTTCGACTGACGTGCAAACCCAGGAGGAGGAGGGGCCCCCATCTGCATCGGTCGGATGTTAAAGATCTCGTGGCACTATTTGGAAGGAAGAAGGGCAAGGGATGCTCCCCATTCCCCTCCCCCCCACCAAAAAATCTTAGATAAAAGCAAAATACTGCAGGTGCTGGAAACCTGAAACAAAAACAGAACACGCCGGGGAAAAAAACAGCACTTGTGGAGAGAAAGACAGAGTTAACATTTTGAGTCCTTATAGCTGAAGAAGAGTCATAAGGAATCGAAACGTTAGCTGTTTTTTTTTTAAGCTTCACGGATGCTGTTAAGCCTGCTGAGTTTATCCAGCACTTTCTGTTTCTGTCCCCCAAGAATCTTGGCCAGTATTTATCCCTCAATTGATATCACAAACAAACACACACACAAAAAAAATGCTGTTTGTGGGATCTTGCTGTGCACAGATTGGCTACTGTCTTTCCTATATTACAGCACTGACTACTCTTCTTCAAGCGTTTCATTGGCCGCAGGGCGCGTTGAGATGTCCAGTAGTCGTGAAAAACATTATACAAAGGCTGGTCTTTCTTTTCCTCAGTGAGTTTAGAGGCTGGAATGAGATTCCCCCGGTTTCCAAGGGCCTGTAATGTCAGTTGAACTCCTGAGAACAAGCGACATGGGATCAAGGAGACCCTGTGCCACACAAGTCATTTCTCTGTGCGTGTCAAGGAAGGAACGATCAGGGCACATTTCCCGTGGAGCGCAAACAGATGGCTCAGTAAGAGACCGAGAGACCAATGACTCAATCATCTTGCAGAGATGATGGTATCTTAGCGTCTGCTTTTAATAAAGACTTGTAAAATCATGCTGCTGAAGGTCTCATGCTGTTATATTCACGAAAACCAGGTGGCGAAGGATAGAATTGGAGCCAATCTTTTTATGCTCTAGCATTTATTTACAGAGTGAAAGATTACGAGCACACATCTCCTCACTCACCTATCCGAGTTTGAGTGCGTGTCTCTTTATATCTGCTCAAGTGAAACCCCAATTTAATGCCTTTCACCTGCATACAGTTAAAAATAGTTGATATTTAATTAACATATGGCTCTATTTCTGAAATAATCCATAAGGTCAGATTATAATTTACATTCGAGTGTGGCTGATCTGTATCTTAACTCCAACTGCCCATTTGGTTTTGTAACCTCTTCCCAGCAGAAAGCCATCAATGGAGCGGTTGAGGTGAATAGCATGGAGTGTGATGGAATATTCTCCAACAATGCTCAAGAAACTTGATACTGTGCAGGACGAAGCATTCCCGCTTGACTGGCACCCGATCCACAAACATTCACTCCCTCCACCACCGACACACAGTAGCAGCAGTGTGTGAACCATCTACAAGATGCACTGCAGTAACTCACCGAGGCTCCTTAGACAGCACCTTCCAAACCCGTGACCTCTACCATCTAGAAGGACAAGGGCAACAGACACATGGGGAACACCACCACCTGGAAATTCCCCTCCAAGCCACTCACCATCCTGACTTGGAAATATATCACCGTTCCTTCACTGTCGCTGGGTCAAAATCCTGGAACTCCCTCCCTAACAGCACTGTGGTGTACACACATGGACTGCAGCAGTTCAAGAAGGCAGCTCACCACCACCTTCTCAAGGGGCAATTAGGAATGGGCAATAAATGCTGGCCCGGCTAGCGAAGCCCACATCCCGTGAATGAATTAAAAAACGATGCATTTAAGGGGAATCTGGATAAACACATGAAGGTGAAAGGGATAGAAGGATATGTTGACTGGGTGAGATAAAGCAGCGATGCGAGAAGGCTGAATGGCCTGTTCCTAGTCTGAACATTCATTGTCATTCTATATAACAACCGTCCATTTAACCTCCTTCCTCAGACCTGTAGATTTTGTCCTATCACAGAGTCTGTCTACCCATTTAATTTCCTGATGTCCTTCACTATACCTCGAATTCTTTATGACGATCCCTGGTTCTATTCTGAGTCTTCCATCTCCCGCCCTGTGTAAGCCCGAGTGTATCTGTAATTCTGCTGCCCTCTGTCCTAACTCTCTCCAAGTCCCATTCGCTTCTCACCTTGCGCCCCCCCCCCCCCCCCCCCCCACCACCTCACCCCGCCCTGTACTCACTCATCCACATTGGTTCTCAGTCAAGCCCCGCCACGATTCTCGCACCCTGGTTTTCGAATCCCTCCACGGCCCTTGCACCCTCACTTCCTCTGTCATCCGACTCCTTCCAGCTCCACAACCCTCAGAGATCTCTGCGCCCTCTCAATTCTGGCCTCTTGAGCATTCCTGATTTTAATCTGGTGACCCAAAGCCTTATCTCTGTGCCCCTCGCGCCCACCCCCCACCCCCCAGGTCCCCATACCATCAGCGAATGGGAACAAGCTTCTCCCCTGTCTACCTTGTCCAGGCGGTTGGTCTCTGGTCACTCAGTGAGGTTCAGCGTTGACTGTTCACCAGCTGAGGGTCGCCAGGGGAAGGGTTTTCCCCTTGTCACAGAAACACATAATGTGGTCTATGAATTGCAATGCTGGCGTGATGCCCATACATCCCAACAAGTGGGAGAATCACATCAAACAGCATGTCCCTTCAGCTATTATTATTCCTATGTTGTTTACACAGAGCGTACAGCATAGGAACAGGCCATTTGGTCCAACTAGCCCATGCTGGTGCTTACTCCCCACATGAACCTCCTCCCACCCCTCCCGCATCAGCAGATCCTTCTAATCCTCCCTCCCTCCTATACCCTCCCGCCATTTAATTTGAAGGATATGAAATGCCTGAGAATTTTCGAGAAGGGCTTTATCCAATGGCGCGTTGGCTTGAGGAGACGGCACAGCTCATTGTTGGGACTCTTGCTTCCATCGAGAAGGCTGGGGTTCCAGTCTCCACCCAGGGCTCGGTGCACAGACTGGGCCCCCTTCATCTTGGAAATGGCGCCCCCGATGGTAAAAGGCTCCGGCTTTTCTGGGGATGACTCGGGGGCCCCGTCATTGTCAAAGGTCTCGCCCTGCCTGTCAGAGGAGAATCATCAGGGCATGGAACGTTTACAGCACAGAAGGAGGCCATTCAGCCGGTCGTGCCCCTGCCAGCCCTCTGCAAGAGCAACTCGGCTACTCCCCTCCCCTTCGCCTTTCCCGCCTCACCCACAACCCCCTCCCCCACCCCAACCCCCCTCCGATTCCCCACCACCATGGCCGTCCCTCCTTCACCCCAGCGCCCACCAAACAAAATCGCCCGATCCCTTTTGGCCCCAATGTGCTGCTTGGTGGGATCTTGCTGTGTGCAAAACGGGCTGTAGGTAATTGCCCCCCGGGGCAGACCACCGGCTGTGCGTCAGGGGCTCTGTCTTGGGCTGCGAAGGGTCTTGAGAAGCTGCATTGAGCGACAGCTCAAAAGAAAGCAACGAATTGACCCAATTTTCCCTCACTCTTGAATGTTCAGGCTCAGCGCAGTCCTCAATGTCACCCCCTCAAGGGCGGTGGTGGGGGGGGGGGGGGAGCGGAATCCTATGACTCCCCAAGTGGGGGTGGGTGGGGGGTAAATCCTATGACCTCCCCCAAGGAGTGGGGGAGGTGTAAATCCCATGAGCACCCGGGTGGGGGGGGGGGGGGCGCAAATCCCAATATCGCCAAAGGTTGGGGGTGTAAATCCCATGACCCCCTGGGAGGTGTAAATCCCAAGACACCCCAAGTGGGGGGGGGGTAAATCCCATGACCCCCTTGGGGGGAATAAATCACATGACTCCAAGGGGGTGGATAAATCCCATGACCACCCGGGGGGCAAATCCCAATATCCCCAAAGGGGGGTGGGGGGTGGTGTAAATCCCATGACCCCCTTGGAGGTGTAAATCCCATGACACCCCAAGGGGGGTAAATCCCATGACCCTTTGGGGGGACGGTTAAATCCCATTACCCCCCAAGTAGGTGGGTAACTTCCAAGGCCCCCTGGGAGGGGTAAATCCCATGACCCCAAGGTGGGGGTTAAATCACATGACCCCCTGGGAGGGGTAAATCCCATGACCCCCTTTGAGGTGTAATTCCCATGACACCCCAAGGTGGGGTAAATCCCATGACCCTTGGGGGGGGGGGTAAATCCCATGATCCCCCAAGGGGTAGGGGTAAATCCCATGACCCCCAAGGTGGGGGTTAAATCCCATGACCCCCTTTGAGGTGTAATTCCTATGACACCCCAAGGTGGGGTAAATCCCATGACCCTTTGGGGGGGGGGTAAATCCCATGATCCCCCAAGGGGTAGGGGTAAATCCCATGACCCCCAAGGTGGGGGTTAAATCCCATGACCCCCTTTGAGGTGTAATTCCTATGACACCCCAAGGTGGGGTAAATCCCATGACCCTTTGGGGGGGGGTTAAATCCCATGATCCCCCAAGGGGTAGGGGTAAATCCCATAACCCCCAAGGTGGGGGTTAAATCCCATGATCCCCCAAGTAGGTGGGTAACTTCCATGACCCCCTGGGAGGGGTAAATCCCATGACCCCAAGGTGGGGGTTAAATCCCATGATCCCCCAAGAGGGAGGGTAAATCCCGTGACCCCCAAGGTGGGGGTTAAATCCCATGATCCCCCAAGTAGGTGGGTAACTTCCATGACCCCCTGGGAGGGGTAAATCCCATGACCCCAAGGTGGGGGTTAAATCCCATGATCCCCCAAGAGGGAGGGTAAATCCCGTGACCCCCAAGGTGGGGGTTAAATTCCATGATCCCCCAAGGGGGAGGGGTAAATCCCATGAACTACAGCCTCAGGGGCATTAATAAATGACAGTGCGTACCTGAATAGTGCTGCCTTCTCCACATTGTAACCTGGCTTACTGAGACCACCACCCCCCCCACCCTCCTCAGAGACCCTCACTCCCTCCCACCCGCCAACACCCCCTCACCGTTCCCCCCACCTCCTCACCGTGCTCGCTGCCCCCTATACTGAGGCCTCGTGGTTCTCGGGGGAGGGGGGTTCCCCCTCCAGCTTTCAGGAACATGTAAGTGGTGTTGAATGAGGGGTAGCTGTACAGCGGTGGGCTGCACTCGGCTGAGCAGGCCCCCTGGCATCCGGGTTCCGTCGGGGGCTCAGCGGGCGCCGGTCTCCTGGCGGACGCTGTGATCTCGCTGTACACCATGTTGTCGGGCTCCGTCTCCTCATCGGTCTGGCCTGGGCTCCCCCTGCAGGGCTGGGAAGATGGTTAAATGGTCAGTCGCGTGGATTTGTTCGAGGATGCAGCCGGAAAACAGTGCCAAGGCTCTGGGCCAGTGAGTCCACAAAATGACGGGCATCAGGACTGGCATCAGGAGTGGCATCAGGTCTGTTATTAGAACAGGAATCAGGGCCTGGTATCAGGACTGGAATCAGGACTGGAATGAGGATTGGTATCAGGACTCGTATCAGGTCTGACATCAGGATTGGCATCAGGATGGGTATCAGGACCGGAATTAGGGGTGGTATCTGGACTGCCTCAGGACTGGTGTGAGGACGGGCATCAGAATTGACCAGCTGATCAGTCCCTGGACACAGGCATTGGTGGTGTCCATGGACACAAAGACAGGGATCCCAATGAAATAACTCACATTGTCACTTTCAATCTGACACACATTGATGGGACATCGACCCCTGAGTTACTATAACCTCTCTCACCCTTTTATTCTCTCTGTCTGTGCTGTGCCTGTCCTGGGGGTGTTTGATGGGGACAGTGTAGAGAGAGCTTTACTCTGTATCCAATCCCGTGCTGTACCTGTCCTGGGAGTGTTTGATGGGGACAGTGTAGAGAGAGCTTTACTCTGTATCCAATCCCGTGCTGTATCTGTCCTGGGAGTGTTTGATGGGGACAGTCTAGAGGAAGCTTTACTCTATCTAACCCCGTGCTGTACCTGTCCTGGGAGCGTTTGATGGAGACAGTGTAGAGGGAGCTTTACTCTGTATCTAACCCCATGCTGTACCTGTCCTGGGAGTGTTTGATGGGGACGGTGTAGAGGGACCTTTACTCTGTATCTAACCCCGTGCTGTACCTGTCCTGGGAGTGTTTGATGGGGACAGTATAAAGGGAGCTTTACTCTGTATCTAATTCCGTGCTGTACCTGTCCTGGGAGTGTTTGATGGGGACAGTGTAGAGAGAGCTTTACTCTGTATCTAGCCCCGTGCTGTATCTGTCCTGGGAGTGTTTGATGGGGACAGTGTAGAGGGAGCTTTACCCTGTATCCAACCCCGTGCTGTACCTGTCCTGGGAGTGTTTGATGGGGACAGTGTAGAGGGAGCTTTACTCTGTATCTAACCCCATGCTGTACCTGTCCTGGGAGTGTTTGATGGGGACAGTGTAGAGGGAGCTTTACTCTGTATCTAACCCCGTGCTGTACCTGTCCTGGGAGTGTTTGACGGGGACGGTGTAGAGGGAGCTTTACTCTGTATCTAACCCCGTGCTGTACCTGTCCTGGGAATGTTTGACGGGGACGGTGTAGAGGGAGATTTACTCTGTATCTAACCCCGTGCTGTACCTGTCCTGGGAGTGTTTGACGGGGACGGTGTAGAGGGAGATTTACTCTGTAACTAACCCCGTGCTGTACTGTCCTGGGAGTGTTTGATGGGGACGGTGTAGAGGGAGCTTTACTCTGTATCTAACCCCGTGCTGTACCTGTCCTGGGAGTGTTTGACGGGGACGGTGTAGAGGGAGCTTTACTCTGTATCTAACCCGTCTCATTCTCTTTCTGTTATGCTGTCTTTCCCTATGTCTCTATCATTTCTTCTTCATGGTTTAAAATGGTAATTGAACTGAGTCGCTCAATAACACCATCCCCCGCCGACATTGACCTGCCCTCCCACAACCCCACGCCTGCCACATTTTCAGGGTATAAGTGGGGTATTATTCTAAACAACAATATTAATGGCATAAATGATCACAAGAAAATATTCTTGTGTCCCAGAGTCTCAGTGAATGCATCATCGGGAAAAACTGACAAGGGGAGATAAGGGAGGAAATTGGGCTGAAGGGTGAGGGTGAAATCGGTCAGAAACTGGAGAGGCCACGAGGGGCAAAAACCCTTCTCTTGGAGCTGAACCCTATGTAAGTCATAGGACAAACTTGCCTCGTTCTCCGATGGTGAGGCACGGTCCCCTTCTCCTCCTCCTGCTTCCTGGGATTTTGATCCCAATTCTGCAAGAAATGCATGCACATTAGGAATGAAGGTGTGGGAACAGGAAAACAGCCTTCAGGTTCAGCCCGTTATACTCCTGAGGAATAAGAATCCCGCACGGTTTGAACAGCCTCCGGACCTTCCCGAAGTTGGAGAGGCGCGGAGCCGGCACGTGGGAAAGCAACGCCTCGTCAACCATGAGTTCAGGAGCTGGAGGAGGCCATTCAGCCCCTCTATCCCCGTTCCTCCATTAACTTTGGTCATGGCTGAGTAAAGCGCAGTCGGAGCAAGGGGAGATGACTTGAGGGGAAAAAAAAGTCGGGAGTGGGGCGGGTTGCTCGGTTCATCTTCCTCTCAGCATGCTGAGCATTTCAGCACCATGGAGAGCGCAGTCCAATGGTCGCAGTGATTGCCACTGCTCAGGCGGGAGGTGAACAGAAAGTTCAGAGAGGCAGAATGTCAATGGCGGCTCAGTGGGCTGCCATCTTGCCCTCCCCGAGTCGGAAGGCTGTGGGGCCAAATCCCATTCGAGGGGGGACCTCACACCACAATCGACGCCGATACGCCGGTGCAGCGCTGCACTGTCAAAGGCACCCACTTCCTGGCGGAAGGTTAAACCCTACGCTCTCAGGTAAAGGTTAAAGATTCTGCAGCCGCAGCGGCTATCGAAATGAAGCGAGCAACAGGTCACCCCGGCCAACGTTCTGACCAACGCTGGCGGTCACCAGACTGGCTGGCCACTGGCTCAGCGTGGGATCTTGCCATGCCATTTCTTTGGAAGTCGAGGACGCACACCAAACTGGGCAGAGATGGTTTCTGGGTCAAAGCTAAGGCCTTCAGCTGAAATCAGTTTTAACCCACAGCACGTAGTGGACCATGTCCAGTTGGCCACCCATGACACACACACTGCCAGAGGACCCCACACGGCAAAATCACGGGAGAGTTAAGTTGACGTCATTCAAGGTTAGAGTGCCCACCTCCCCATCCCCTCCTCAAGGATCGTACATGTCAAGAGTACAACTGCAGTGAATGAACATAATCCCTGCCCTGTGAGTGTTTGATGGGGACAGTGTAGAGGGAGCTTTACTCTGTATCTAACCCTGTGCTGTACCTGTCCTGAGAGTGTTTGATGGGGACAGTGTAGACGGAGCTTTACTCTGAATCTAACCCCGTGCTGTATCTGTCCTGGGAGTGTTTGATGGGGACAGTGTAGAGTGAGCTTTACTCTGTATCTAACCCTGTGCTGTACCTGTCCTGGGAGTGTTTGATGGGGACAGTGTAGAGGGAGCTTTACTCTGTATCTAACCCTGTGCTGTACCTGTCCTGGGAGTGTTTGATGGGGACAGTGTAGTGGAACATTCTCAGGAGCAAGAACCCTTATTAATTTTTCCCCCCCTTTCTAACCAAGGTTTCTGGTAGCATTTTCCAATCCATATCCAAAAGCGTGAGGAACCTACTGAGACCAGACAAGAAACGGTTCCTGGGTTTTCATAACCACCACCCCCGTATCTTTCAGAAATGTGGAACTTCTAGAAGCACTATCGGCAGATATACACACCAGGTATAATGTTGAATTTAACCAGGAGGCATATTAGGCACAATATGCACAGGAGGATCCCGGAGACCAGCAGAGCTGACATAGTCCAATTCCCAAACTTTTGAAGGTCAGGTGATCCTTCATCTGGAAAAGATGAAGAATCATCACGTTAAACACAAACTCACTTCATTGAGAAAGGGTTCTCACTCCCAACAGCCAACTCTCCCTATGCTTCAACTGATGTGCTAAGCTGGTTAACATTCCTCCTAGAACTTTCAACCTGGAGAATCTACTGAGGGGAAAGGAAAGTCTGTCGCACTTCCTGTTTGTGGCGCCCCCTTACTCTCGCCCCTCCACTGGGGGAGTGCTGCACTGTTGGAGGTGCCATCTTTCAGAAGAAATGTTAAACGAGGCTCTCCCCAGTGTCCTGGACCATGTTTCTCTCTCGACCAGCATCAGTAAGACATGTCGCTTGGCTGCTTCACTATTTGTGGGATCTTGCTGTGCATACATTGGCTGCCCCACCCCCCAGCCCCGCCCCTATTGCAACGGTTACTTGGAAGAACTACGTCATTGACTGTAGGGGGTTGTGCAACATCCTGAGGCCATGAAAGGCGCCTTATTGAATCATTACAGCACAGAAGGAGGCCACTCAGTCCGTCAAGTCTTTCCCCATAACCCGTCAGTATTTTTTCTGCTTCAAGTATTTATCCAATTCCCTTTTCAAGGCTATTTTCAAACCTGTTTGCACCATCCTATCAGACAGTGCATTCCAACCCCAGACCACACAACTCACAAGAACATAAGAAATAGGAGCAGGTAGTAGGCCATTCAGCCCATCAAGCCTGCTCCATCATTCAATACGATCATGGCTGACCTTGGGGCTTCAGCTCCATTTTCCTGCCCACTCCCCACAAACCTTTATGCCCCAAGAGACCAAGAACTCTGTCTATCCCAGCCTTAGATGTGTTCAACAATGGACCATCCACGACCTTCCGGGGTAGAGAATTCCAAATATTCACAACCCATTGTGTGAAGGACTTTCTCCCCATCTCAGTCCTGAATGATCGGCCCCTTATCCTGAGACTGTGCCCCCGTGTTTTAGACTCCCCCGACCAGCGGGAAACAACCACTGAGGGTCTATTGTATCGAGCCCCTTCAGAACCTTGTACGTTTCAATAAGATCGCCACTCATTCTTCTAAACTCCCATATAAACTCCCAATTTACACAGCCTCTGACCACAGGACAATCCCCTTACCCCAGGGCCAATTTAGTGAAGCCTTCGCTGTGCTGCCTCCATTAGAGTTTATCCTTCTTTAAATATGGAGACCAAAACTGTGTGCAGGATTCCAGATGTGGCCTCACCAATGTCCTGTACAGCTGCAGCAAGGCTTCCTCCTTTGCGTTTTCCAATCCTCTTGCAATAAAGGGCAACCAATTTGCCTTCCTAATTGCAAGCTGTAACCGCATGCTAACTTTCTGTGCTCCTTGTATGAGTGCACCCAATCTCTTTGAACCTTAACATTTACAAGCTTCACACCTTTTAAAAATATTCAGTGTTTTTGCTCTTGTTATCAAGCTTTCTCATATTTTGCCCCATCTGCAGCCATGCTGCCCATCCACTTAAACTGTCGATTTCTTTTGGCAGCCTCTTTGTGTCCTCCTCGCAGATTACATTCCCACCTAGCCTTGTTATGTTCAGCAAACCTCGGGCTATAGAAGAGAGCTCCTTCCATTTGCTGTCCCTTCTCTCTTCCTCAACCTTTGTTAGTTTACAAAGCGACCGAGAAACAGAAATACCTGGTGGGTCGATGATAAGGACAGTTCCGTTACCCTGCCCGTTTTTGATTGGAATCGGATCCTCTATCTGTAGGCAACAGTAATAAGTCCCACTGTCGATTAGCTCAACACTTCTGATCTGTAAAGTGAAGAGTTGAGTTTCCAGATTGGCACTGACATTAAACCTGGGACCCGCATTGACCGAAGGGCTGTGCTTTCCTGAGTCTTTGATTTGATAGGTGTAGAGTTTGACATCTTCCTTTTTCCAATGGAAGAAAGCTTCTCTGATCTTCTCTGAGGCATTAAAGCTACAGTTTATGACCACATCCGTGCCTTGCTTGACGGTGAGAGTTGAGGGTGATTGCAGGACCAAGAGATTCGCCTGGGCACCTGAAACAGCAAAACAAATTAAACATTTATGTTTACCTAGGAGGCCATTCAGCCCATTGTGACCATGCTGTGAATAGGAACTAGGAGCAGTAGGCCATTCAGCCCATCGAGCCTGCTCCACCATTCAATCAGATCATGGCTAATTATCTACCTCAACACCACTTTCCCACACTATCTCCATATCCTTTGATGTCATGAGTATCTGTTGATCTATCGATCCCTGACTTGGGCATATTCAATGATTGAGCTTCCATAAGTTTCTAAAGTAGCGAATTAAACTTACACTACCCTCTGAGTGAAGAAATTCCTCCTCATCTCAGTCTTAAATGACCTGCCCCTTATTCTGAGACTGTGTCCTCTGGTTTCCAGCCACCCACCCCTCCCCACCAGCCAGGGCAAACATCCCTCCTGAATCTACCCTGTCTTAGCCTCCTAAGAATTTTGTACTCCAAAACCCTTAAAATAAAGGCCATCCAATTTGCCTCCCTAATTGCTAGCTGTACCCATGTGCTAACTTTGTGTTCCTGTTCAAATACACCGGAGTCTCATTGAACATCAATATTTATAAGTTTCACTTCTTAAAAAATATTCAGCATTTTTGCTTCAACGACCAAACTTTCCCACATTATACTCCTGAACTCTCGAGAATGCAGGCCCCGTCTTTTCAACCTTTCTTCAAAGAACAGTCCCAGTGATTAGTCTGGCAAATAAACCCTCCCTTAGGTAAGGGGACCAAAACTGAACACAATACTCCAGGACAAAGCAGCCCACTTGATTGTCACCCCATCCACAAACATTCACTCCCCCCACCACTGACACACAGTAGCAGCAGTGTGTACCATCTACAAGAGGCACTGCAGCAACTCACCAAGGCTCCTTAGACAGCACCTTCCAAACCCATGGCCACTACCATCTAGAACGACAAGGGCAGCAGACACATGGGGAACACCATCACCTGGAAATCCCCCTCCAAGTCACTCACCAGCCTGTCTTGGAAATATATTGCTGTTCTTTCACTGTCACTGGATCAAAATCCTGGAACTCACCTCCCTAACAGCACTGTGGGTGCACCTACACCACATGGACCGCAACAATTCACAAAAACATCTCACCATGAGTGTTGTTGGAGCTGCACTCATCCAGGCAAGCAGAGACAGTCCTGACTTGTCCTTGTAGATGGTGGACAGGCTTTGGGGAGTCAGGAGGTGAGTTACTCACCGCAGGATTCCTAGCCTCTGACCTGCTCTTGTAGACACAGTATTTATGTGGCTGCTCCAGTTCAGTTTCTGGTCAATGGTAACCCTCAGGATCTTGTTGGAGATGACAATTGCCAAACAATTGTGTGGTGCACATGTTACTTGCCACTTGTCAGCCCAAGCCTGGATATTGTCCAGGTCTTGCTGCATTTGGACATGGACTGCTTCAGTATCTGAGGAGTCACGAATGGTGCTGAACATTGTGCAATCATCAGCGAACATCCTCACTTCTGACCTTATGATGGAAGGAAGGTCAGTGACGAAGCAGCTGAAGGTGGTTGCACACAAACATATGAACAAGGAGCAGGAGTAGGCCATTCAGCCCCTCAAGCTTGCTCCGCCGTTTAATAAGATCATGGCTGATCTGATAGTGACCTCAAATCTGCATCCCACCCACCCCAGGTAACCTATCACACCCCTTGCTTACCAAGAATCCTCTACCTTAAAAATATTCAAAGACTCTGCTTACACTGCCTTTGGAGGAAGAGAGTTCCAAAGAGTGTCAACCCTCTGAGAGAAAAAAATTCCTCCTCATCTCCGTTTTTAATGGGTGACCCCCTTAATTTTAAACAGCGACCCCTGGTTCTAGCTGCTCCCACGAGAGGAGACGTCGTCTCCACATCCAGCCGGTCAAGGCCCCTCAGGGTCTTAAAGGTAGCTTCCCCAGTGAAAAACAAGCACCTACTGGGGAAAATGAGTCAGCCAAGCGTCTGGATAACCCATGGATATTTTTTTTCTGACTTTGCTTTTTACTTGGCCAAGTTTTAAGATCTGATGCTCAACAGAATTTTATTTCTTTATTACACGCTTGGAGTGGTGACAGGTTGGGGGGTGGGGTGATGAGTGTTGTCCATGTGTTGCTTTTGCATTGGTGGTTAATCGGACATATTTGTACATTTTAAGCCTTTTGTTAATAATTTCTGCTTTGTTACCTGAATGAGTTTTAGCAGCAAAACTAACTTTTTAACTTGCTAACTTGATAAGACTGGCTGGCTTTAATTTCTTATAATGAGCTACACACAGTTCAATAATCAACCTCTGTTCTAACCAATCCAGGAGCGGGACAAAGAGAGGAGTCAGTTCACACCTTCTTACCTTGTCGTAACACGTAGCTTACCTCTTTCCCAATGGCAGTTTAAAGTCTGATGCCAGGGCTTGGGGCTGTCTTGGCATCGAGCAGCAGTGATGCCACCAAGTAGGCAAAACCACACAAGTGCCAGACCACGGGTATCTCCAACAATACAGGACTTAACCACATACCATTGACATTCAATGGCACTACCACCACTGATCCCCTCCACTATCAATATCCTGGGGTTTACCATTGATCGGAAGCTTAACTGCACCCAGATAACTGGACATAAACAATATGGTTACAAGAGCTGGTCAGAGGCTGGGAATTCTGCATTGAGTAAACCATCTCCTGATTCCCCAACTTTTATTCCCTCCAACACCGACGCACAGTGGCAGCAGTGTGTACCATCTACAAGATGCACTGTAGGAACTCACCAAGGCTCCGCAGACTGGACCTTCCAAACCCGTGACCTCTACCACCTAGGACAAGGGCAGCAGACACATGGGGAACACCACCACCTGGGAGTTCCCTCCAAGCCACTCACCATCCTGACTTGGAAATATATCGGCCGTTCCTGGGTCAAAATCTTGGAACTCCCTCCCTAACAGCGCTGTGGGTGTACCTACACCATATGGACTGCAGCGGTTCAAGAAGTTATAACTTCTACCTGGTTCTTAACAGTGCAACGTTTAGGGGAAGCATTTGTCAAATTTTGATCAGATTAATGAGAGTCCAGAATTTCTGAATTGAGAGATTTCACTTAAAATCTTTTACATCTTTAACTGTTCTGAAAAACATCACCGACTCTGGCAAGTTAACTCTGTCTCAGTGTCTCCACAGAAGCTACCAGCTCTTGCTGAGATTTCCAGTATCTGCAGTATTTTGCTTTTGAAGCTCTTTTCGAATTGTAGTAATGTTGGAAACGTGGCTGATAATTGGTGCACAGCAAGCTCCCACAGACAGCAATGTCTTAACACCCAGGTCATCTGTTTTCCTGATGTTGGTTGTGGGAACAACATTGGTCAAGACACAAGGTGGGGGGTATCTCCCCTGCTCTTCTTTGAGATATTGGCCATGGGGTCTTTTACACCCAGTCGAGATGGCACTGCCAACAGTGCAGCACTCGCTCGGCAGGCACTAGAGAGTCGGCCTAGATTTTTCGAGGCTCAAGGCTCTGGAGAGACACTGGAACCCACAACCTACAGACTGGGAAACAAGAGCGTAGCCCATAATGAGTCACAGCTACATTCGCAGTGAGAACATCTGCTGATAAACACTAACAGTTGGTCTAAAATCCAGATTAAAACCAAAGCATGCTAGTCTTACAGATCAGGACTAGTTACACCACATTACAGTTACACCAAATTATAGGAAGAATGTGAATACATTGGGGAGAGTGCAGAAGAGGTTTACAAGAATGGTTCCACTGATGAGAAACTTTAGCTATGAGGATAGATCAGAGAGGTTGGGATTGTTCTCCTTGGAGAGAAGGAGGCTGAGAGGAGGTTTGATAGAGATGTTTAAGATCATGAGGCGGCCGGACAGAGTAGATAGGGAGAAGGTGCTCCCGCTTGTAGATGGATCGAGAACCAGAGTGCACAGGTTTAAAGTGTTTTGCAAAATAAGCAAATGTGAGGTGAGAAAAAGCTTTTTCACACAGCGAGTGGTTCGGGTCTGGAATGCGCTGCCTGGAAGTGTGGTGGAGGCAGGTTCAATCGAGGCATTCAAGAGGGCATTAGATGATTATTTGAATAGAAATAATGTACAGGGGTACGGGGAAAAGGCAGGGCAATGGCACTAGGTCATAATGCTCATTTGGAGAGCCCAGTGCAGACACGATGGGCTGAATGGCCTCCTTCTGTGCTGCTAAGATTCTGTGATTCTGATTCCGTGAGCTTTTTATTCTTCTCATGGGATATGGGCATCACTGTTAAGGCCAGCATTTATTGCCCATCCCTAATTGCCCTTGTTCAGAGGGGCAGTTAAGAGTCGACCACATTGTTGTGGGTCTGGAGTCACATGTAGGCCAGACCGGGTAAGGACAGCAGATTTCCTTCCCTGAAGGGCATTAGTGACCCAGTTGGGTTCTTACAACAATCATAGTTTCATGGTCACCATTACTGAGGCTAGCTTTCAATCCCAGGTTTATTAATTGACGTTAAATTCCACCAGTTGCTGTGGTGCCATTTGAACCAGCGTCTCCAGAGTGTCTAAATAAATAGTCCAGTAACATTGTTACTACCCTAGCACCTCCCCAATCTTCAACAAGAGAGAATCTAACTATTGCCCCCTTGACATTCAATGGCATTACCATTGAATTCCCCACTATCAACATCCTGGAGGTCACCATTGACCAGAAACTGAACTGGGGCAGCCATATAAATACTGTGGCTACAAGAGTAGGTCAGAGGCTGGGAATCCTGCAGTGAGTAACTCACCTCCTGACTCCCCAACATTCATTCCCTCCACCACTGACGCACAGTAGCAGCAGTGTGTGTACCATCTACCAGATGCACTGCAGCAACTCGCCAAGGCTTCTTCGACAGCACCTTCCAAACCCACGACCACTACCACCTAGAGGGACAAGGGCAACAGATAGAACACCACCACCTGCAGGTTCTCCTCCAAGCCTCTCACCATCCTGACTTGGAAATATATCGGCCGTTCCTTCACTGTCGCTGGGTCAAAATTCTGGAACTCCCTCCCTAACAGCACTGTGGGTGTACCTACACCACAGGAACTGCAGCAGTTCAACAAAATGTAACTTCAATACACTTTAACATCTACCGAGTTCTTAACAGTGCAACTACCAGTGTTAAAGTGGAAGCGCTTGTCAAATTGTGACCACATTAACGTGGAGTCCAGGAAGCTGTAAAGTTCCTTATTAAAAGATTTTACTTCCTTAAATCCTTTTCCACCTTTAGTTTATCCCAGTTCTGAAAAACATCATTGACTCCGAAACGTTAATTCTGTCCGTCTCTCTCTCTCTCTCTCTCTCCCTCTCTCCCTCTCTCTCTCTCTCTCTCCACAGAAGCTACCACCTGCTGATTATGTCCAGTATTTTCTGTTTTTATTTCAGGTTTACAGAATCTGCAGTATTTCCTTTTGAAGTACTTTTTGAAGTGGAGTTGCTGCAGTAAACAGTGGCTGATAATTTGTGCACGCAAGCTCCCACAGACAGCAATGCCTAACGCCCAGGTCGTCTGCTTTCGGGATGTTGGTTGAGGGATCAGTATTGGCCAGGAAATTGTCTCCTTTGAGATCATGGCCGTGGGATCTTTTATATCCACTCGAGAGCGTAGACGAGGCCTCGGTTTAACACCCCATCTGAAACTGGCACTGTCGGTAGTGCAGGATTCCCACAGTACTGGCACTGGAGTGCCAGCCTGGATTTTTCAACCCTAAAGTCTCTGGAGTGGGACTTGAACCCATGACCTACAGACTGGGACATAAGAACGGGACCCACAATGGGTCACAGTTACATCACTGTGAGAACTCATGCTGAGAAGCAATATCTGTTGGTCTACAGTGCAAATTAAAATCAAAGCATGCTAGTCTGGCAGATCAGGACTAGTTAATCCTTTGTTCTTTTCATGAGGGCATCACTGTCCTAGGGAAGCATTTGTTGCCCATCCCTAATTGCCCTTGAACTGAGTGCCAGGTCTGCTAGTCCACCCCAGAGGGCAGTTAAAGAGTCAATCACATTGCTGTGGGCCTGGGAGTCGCCTTTAGGCAAGACCAGGTAAGGACAGCAGATTCCCTTTCCCAGGGGCCTTTCTTGATCCCAATGCAATCAGTAAGAGTTACCATGGTCACCATGACTGAGACTAGATTTCCCTTCCAGATTTATTCGTGGAACTTAAACTCCACCAGCTTCTGTGGCAGGATCTGATCCCACGCTCAACCCCAGAGCATTAGCCTAGTTTACAAGTCGAACGACATTACTGCTCTACCACCATAGCGCTATTCAAATGAAAGGAACAACACCAGCCAATCCAAAACAAAAACAGAAACAGAAATAGCTGGAAAAACTCAGCAGGTCTGGCAGCATCGGCGGAGAAGAGCACAGTTAACGTTTCGAGTCCTCACGACCCTTCAACAGAACTAAGTAAAATTAGGAAAGGGGTGAAATATAAGCTGGTTTTAGTGGGGTGGGGGGGGGGGGGGTGGTTTTGTTGGGACAAGCAGCCAGTGATAGGTGGAGATAACCAAAAGCTGCAAACACCAGGAGAGAAATGGAAAGCAATGAAAGTGAACAAGGCAAAAGAGAGATTCGGAAATCCTGACGGAGAGTAGGACAAAGCTTCTTCAAGGTCGGCATTTCTTGAGGAGAAGTGGCAGTCAATTAAACACAGAGCCAATCCAATCTTGCTAAGATTGTGCGTTCCTGGTCATCTCTATACAAAGTCTCCTCGGTCGTGCAACCACATCATTCTGTGATGTGTTGACCAGAACTGTACAAGGCAGGGGAACGTGAGACTTTAGTTGTACAGAGGCCTGGGCAGGCCCCATCTGGAGTATCCCCGCTCAGTTCCGGGCACCACACTCCAAGCAGCGTATATTCGCTTAGGTTTTGCAGACAGAGGGGATTAAGCAACAGCGCACATCTCTGACCTCAAAGAAAGTGGCCTGAAAATTTCTTGTGATCTCTCTGGCCTATGTTAGGGGTAGAATATTAATCTATAATGTCATAGAATCACAGTTTGTATTCCTACCTGGAGGATCAAAGTTAAAGCAGGAGAACATGGCCAATAGAGTGTTCCGGAAGGCTTCAGAGCTCATTTCTCCTGAGGTAGGACGTGGCTTCTGTTTGATGTCTCACCTCCCCGGTGGCATTGGGCTCACCACCCTGCCCTCCCGTGCTGAACTGGTCTTTTTAAAAGTGTTGACTGTGCCCTGTGATGCCTGCAGCCTCACACGGTGCTTGAGCTGAGTGTCTCCTTGCGTCGAGGCTGGAAAGCACTGCACTTGTGGTCAGAGCTTTCTCAGAGGAGTTGATAACACATGGGCAGGCGGGGGAGGTGGGGAGGTTACCAGGAAGATTCTTAAGCTTCAAGTTGCCTTTGCACGCCTTGATTCACAGAAAACATGTAATAGAGATTTCTCAAGCAGATAAGAGGCATGTGCATGCATAAGTCTACAGTTCAGAAACAACCCAGTCAACCCAGCTGGTCGAGGCTGGTGTTCACGCTATATTCAAGCATAATTCACCTCAGCCTATAAATATAACGGTCTATTTCTCTGGAGAGCAGTGATACAGACTCAAAACGTTAATTCTGTTTCTCTCTCCACAGATGCTGCCTGACCTGCTGAGTTTTCCCAACATTTTCTTTAACGCTTTCACAGAGGATTTCCAGTATTTTCCTTCAATTCCTTTCTCCCCCATGTGTTGGCTCAGTTTTCCATTACCTGTATCTATGCTATTCGCCTCATCCACTCCTGACGGTAGCGAGTTCCACATCTTCACTGCTCCCTGGGTAAAGAAATTTCCCTTCTAGTCCCATTTAGGTTTATGAGTGACTATCTTATATTTATGGCCCCGAATTCTGGTCTCTCCCACAAGACGAAACATCTTCTCTACGTCTACTACATGAAACCCTGGACTTAAACATTCAGTTCAGGTATGGTCTTAGTGATTCATCTACTTCAGTCTCTCTATACCATTAGTGGAAAATATGCACACTGCTCCAAGTGTGATTTGGAGACCAGAACTGTACACAGTGCTACAAGTGAGAAATGGAGACAGGAACCGTGCACAGTGCACCAAGTGTGATATGGACACCGGAACTGTACATACCGCTCCAAGTGTGAAATGGAGACCAGAACTGTACACAGTGCTCCAAGTGCGATATGGAGACCGGAACAGTGCACAGTGCACCTTGTACAATATGGAGACTGGAACTGTGCACAGTGCTCCAAGTGTGATTTGAAGACTGGAACTGTACACAGTGCTCCAAGTATGATATGGAGACCGGAACTGTGCACTGTGCTCCAAGTATGATATAGAGACTGGAACTGTGCACAGTGCTCCAAGTGAGAAATGAAGACAGGAACTGTGCACAGTGCTCCAAGTGTGATATGGACACCGGAACTGTTTACACTGCTCCAAGTCTGATAGGGTCACTGGAACTATGTACAGTGCTCCAAGTGTGATATGGAGACCAGAACTGTGCACAGTGCTCCAAGTGTGATATGGAGACTGGAACTGTGCATAGTGCTCCAAGTGTGATATGGAGACTGGACTGTACACAATGCCCCAAGTGTGATTTGGAGACTGGAACTGTGCACAGTGCTCCAAGTGTGATTTGGAGACTGGAACTGTACACAGTGCTCCAAGTATGATATGGAGACCGGAACTGTGCACTGTGCTCCAAGTATGATATAGAGACTGGAACTGTGCACAGTGCTCCAAGTGAGAAATGAAGACAGGAACTGTGCACAGTGCTCCAAGTGTGATATGGACACCGGAACTGTTTACACTGCTCCAAGTCTGATAGGTTCACTGGAACTATGTACAGTGCTCCAAGTCTGATATGGAGACCAGAACTGTGCACAGTGCTCCAAGTGTGATATGGAGACTGGAACTGTGCATAGTGCTCCAAGTGTGATATGGAGACTGGACTGTACACAATGCCCCAAGTGTGATTTGGAGACTGGAACTGTGCACAGTGCTCCAAGTGTGATTTGGAGACTGGAACTGTACACAGTGCTCCAAGCATGATATGGAGATCGGAACTGTACACTGTGCTCCAAGTGTGATATAGAGACTGGAACAGTGCACCGTGCTCCAAGTGTGATATGGAGACTGGAACTGTACACAGTGCTCTAAATATGAAATGGAGACCGCAACTGTGCACTGTGCTCCAAGTGTGATATGGAGACTGGAACTGTGCACATTGCTCCATGTGTGATTTGGAGACTGGAAATATACACAGTGCTCCAAGTGTGATATGGAGACTGGAACTGTGCATAGTTCTCCAAGTGTGATATGGAGACTGGAACTGTACACAGTGCTCCAAGTATGACATAGAGACCAGAACTGCGCACAATGCTCCAAGTGTGATATAGAGACTGGAACTGTACGCAGTGCTCCAAGTGTGATATGGAGACTGGAAGAGTGCACAGTGCACCTTGTGTGATATGGAGACTGGAACTGTGCACAGTGCTCCAATTGTGATTTGAAGACTGGAACTGTACACAGTGCTCCAAGTATGATATGGAGACCGGAACTGTGCACCGTTCTCCAAGTGTGATATAGAGACTGGAACTGTGCACAGTGCTCCAAGTGTGATATGGAGACTGGAACTGTACACAGTTCTCCAAGTGAGAAATGGAGACAGGAACTATGCACAGTGCTCCAAGTGTGATATGGAGACCAGAACTGTGCACAGTGCTCCAAGTGTGATATGGAGACAGGAACTGTGCATAGTGCTCCAAGTGTGATATGGAGACTGGACTGTACACAATGCCCCAAGTGTGATTTGGAGACTGGAACTGTGCACAGGGCTCCAATTGTGATTTGAAGACTGGAACTGTACACAGTGCTCCAAGTATGATATGGAGACCGGAACTGTGCACCGTTCTCCAAGTGTGATATAGAGACTGGAACTGTGCACAGTGCTCCAAGTCTGATATGGAGACCAGAACTGTGCACAGTGCTCCAAGTGTGATATGGAGACAGGAACTGTGCATAGTGCTCCAAGTGTGATATGGAGACTGGACTGTACACAATGCTCCAAGTGTGATATGGAGACAGGAACTGTGCATAGTGCTCCAAGTGTGATATGGAGACTGGACTGTACACAATGCCCCAAGTGTGATTTGGAGACTGGAACTGTGCACAGGGCTCCAAGTGTGATTTGGAGACTGGAACTGTACACAGTGCTCCAAGCATGATATGGAGATCGGAACTGTACACTGTTCTCCAAGTGTGATATAGAGACTGGAACTGTGCACCGTGCTCCAAGAGTGATAGAGACTGGAACTGTGCATAATGCTCCCTGTGTGATTTGGAGACTGGAACTGTGCACAGTGCTCCAAGTGTGAAATGCAGACTGGAACTGTGCACAATGCTCTAAGTGTAATATGGAGACTGGATCTATACACAGTGCTCCAAGTGTGATATGGAGACTGGAACTGTACACAGTGCTCTAAATATGAAATGGAGACCGCAACTGTGCACTGTGCTCCAAGTATGACATAGAGACCGGCACTGCGCACAATGCTCCAAGTGTGATACAGAGACTGGAACTGTACGCAGTGCTCCAAGCGTGATATGGAGATCGGAACTGTACACTGTGCTCCAAGTGTGATATAGAGACTGGAACTGTGCACCGTGCTCCAAGTGTGATATGGGGACTGGAACTGTACACAGTGCTCTAAATATGAAATGGAGACCGCAACTGTGCACTGTGCTCCAAGTGTGATATGGAGACTGGAACTGTGCACATTGCTCCATGTGTGATTTGGAGACTGGAAATATACACAGTGCTCCAAGTGTGATATGGAGACTGGAACTGTGCATAGTTCTCCAAGTGTGATATGGAGACTGGAACTGTACGCAGTGCTCCAAGTATGACATAGAGACCAGAACTGCGCACAATGCTCCAAGTGTGATATAGAGACTGGAACTGTACGCAGTGCTCCAAGTGTGATATGGAGACCGGAAGAGTGCACAGTGCACCTTGTGTGATATGGAGACTGGAACTGTGCACAGTGCTCCAATTGTGATTTGAAGACTGGAACTGTACACAGTGCTCCAAGTATGATATGGAGACCGGAACTGTGCACCGTTCTCCAAGTGTGATATAGAGACTGGAACTGTGCACAGTGCTCCAAGTGTGATATGGAGACTGGAACTGTACACAGTTCTCCAAGTGAGAAATGGAGACAGGAACTGTGCACAGTGCTCCAAGTGTGATATGCAGACCAGAACTGTGCACAGTGCTCCAAGTGTGATATGGAGACAGGAACTGTGCATAGTTCTCCAAGTGTGATATGGAGACTGGACTGTACACAATGCCCCAAGTGTGATTTGGAGACTGGAACTGTGCACAGGGCTCCAAGTGTGATTTGGAGACTGGAACTGTACACAGTGCTCCAAGCATGATATGGAGATCGGAACTGTACACTGTTCTCCAAGTGTGATATAGAGACTGGAACTGTGCACCGTGCTCCAAGAGTGATAGAGACTGGAACTGTGCATAATGCTCCTTGTGTGATTTGGAGACTGGAACTGTGCACAGTGCTCCAAGTGTGAAATGCAGACTGGAACTGTGCACAATGCTCTAAGTGTAATATGGAGACTGGATCTATACACAGTGCTCCAAGTGTGATATGGAGACTGGAACTGTACACAGTGCTCTAAATATGAAATGGAGACCGCAACTGTGCACTGTGCTCCAAGTATGACATAGAAATCGGGACTGCGCACAATGCTCCAAGTGTGATACAGAGACTGGAACTGTACGCAGTGCTCCAAGTGTGATATGGAGACTGGAACTGTGAACAGTGCTCCAAGTGTGATATAGAGACTGGAACTGTGCATAGTGCTCCAAGAGTGATAGGAAGACTGGAACTGTGCACAGTGCTCCAATTGTGATATGGCGACTGGAACTGTGAACAGTACTCCAAGTGTGATTTGGAGACTGGAACTGTACACAGTGCTCCAAGTGTGATTATGGAGACCGGAACTGTGCACATTACTCCAAGTGTGATATGGAGACTGGAACTGTGCACAGTGCTCCAAGTGTGATATAGAGACTGGAACTGTGCACAGTGCTCCAAGTGAGATTTGGAGACTGGAACTGTAAACTGTGCTCCAAGTGTAATATGGAGACCAGAACTGTACACAGTGCTCCAAGTGAGAAATGGAGACCGGAACAGTGCACAGTGCTCCAAGTGTGATATGGAGACTGGAACTGTGCACAGTGCTCCAAGTGTGATTTGGAGACTTGAACTGTGCACAGTGCTCCAAGTGTGATTTGGAGACCGGAACTGTGCACAGTGCTCCAAGTGTGATATGGAGACCAGAACTGTGCACAGTGCTCCAAGTGAGAAGTGGAGACCAGAACTGTGCACAGTGCACCAAGTGTGATATGGAGGCTGGAACTGTGGACACTACTCCAAGTGCGATATGGAGACTGGAAATGTGCACAGCACTCCAAGTGTGATCTGGAGACTGGAACTGTGCACCGCGCTCCAAGTGTGATCTGGAGACTGGAAATGTACACAGTGCTCCAAGCGAGAAATGGAGACCGGAACTGTGCACAGTGCTCCAATTGTGATAGGGAGACTGGAACTGTGCACAGTGCTCCAAGTGTGATTTGGAGACTGGAACTGTACACAGTGCTCCAAGTGTGATATGGAGACCGGAACTGTGCACAGTGCTCCAAGTGAGAAGTGGAGACCAGAACTGTGCACAGTGCTCCAAGTGTGATATGGAGGCTGGAACTGTGGACACTACTCCAAGTGTGCTAGGGAGACTGGAACTGTACACAGTGCACCAAGCGTGATATGGAGCCGGGAACTGTGCACAGTGCTCCAAGTGTGATCTGGAGACTGGAACTATACACAGTGCTCCAAGCGAGAAATGGAGACCGGAACTGTACACAGTGCTCCAAGCGAGAAATGGAGACTGGAACTGTGCACAGTGCTCCAAGTGTGATATGGAGACTGGAACTGTACACAGTGCTCCAAGTATGATATGGAGATCGGAACTGTACACTGTGCTCCAAGTGTGATATAGAGACTGGAACTGTGCACCGTGCTCCAAGTGTGATATAGAGACTGGAACTGTGCACAGTGCTCCAAGTGTGATTTGGTGACCATAACTGTGCACAGTGCTCCAAGTGAGAAATGGAGACCGGAACTGTGCACATTCCTCCAAGTGAGAAATGGAGACTGGAACAGTGCACAGTGCTCCAATTGTGATTTGGAGACCGGAACTGTGCACAGTGCTCCAAGGGAGAAGTGGAGATCAGAACAGTGCACAGTGCTCCAAGTGTGATATGGAGGCTGGAACTGTGCACAATGCTCTTCGTGTAATATGGAGACTGGATCTATACACAGTGCTCCAAGTGTGATTTGGAGACTGGAACAGTACACAGTGCTCCAAGTGTAATATGGAGACCAGAACTGTGCACAGTTCTCCAAGTGTGATTTGGACCCAGATCTGTGCACATTCCTCCAAGCGAGAAATGGAGACCAGAACTGTGCACATTACTACAAGTGTGATTTGGAGACGGGAACTGTACACAGTGCTCTAAGTATGATATGGAGACCGGAAGTGTACACAGTGCTCCAAGTGTGATATAGAGACTGGAACTGTGCACAGTGCTCCAAGTGTGATATGGAGACTGGAACTGTGCACAGTGCTCCAAGTGTGATAGGTTCACTGGAACTGTGTACAGTGCTCCAAGTGTGTAAGAAGACCAGAAATGTGCACAGTGCTCCAAGTGTGATATGGAGACTGGAACAGTGCATAATGCTCCAAGTGTGATATGGAGACTGGAACTGTGCACAGTGATACAAGTGTGATATGGAGACTGGAACTGTGCACAGTGATACAAGTGTGATAGGGTCACTGGAACTGTACACAGTGCTCCAAGTGTGATTTGGAGACTGGAACTGTACACAGTGCTCCAAGTATGATATGGAGATCGGAACTGTACACTGTGCTCCAAGTGTGATATAGAGACTGGAACTGTGCACCGTGCTCCAAGTGTGATATAGAGACTGGAACTGTGCATAGTGGTCCAAGTGTGATTTGGAGACTGGAACAGTACACAGTGCTCCAAATAAGAAATGGAGACCGGAACTGTGCACTGTGCTCCAAGTGTAATATGGAGACTGGAACTGTGCACAGTGCTCCATGTGTGATTTGGACACTGGAACTGTGCATAGTGCTCGAAGTGTGATTTGGAGACTGGAACTGTGCACAGTGCTCCAAGTGTGTTTTGGAGACTGGAACTGTACAGAGTGGTCCAAGTGTAATATGGAGACCAGAACTGTGCAGATTCCTCCAAGTGAGAAATGGAGAGCAGAACTGTGCACAGTGCTCCAAGTGTTATTTGGAGACTGGAACTGTACACAGTGCTCCAAGTGTGATTTGGTGACCAGAACAGTGCACAGTGCTCCAAGTGAGAAATGGAGACCAGAACGGTGCACAGTGGTCCAAGTGTGATTTGGAGACTGGAACTGTACACAGTGCTCCAAGTGTGATTTGGAGACTGGAATTGTACATAGTGCTCCAAGTGTGATTTGGAGACCAGAACTGTGCACATTCGTCAAAGTGAGAAATGGAGACCGGAACAGAGCACAGTTCACCAAGTGTGATATGGAGACCGGAACTGTACACAGTGCTACAAGTGTGATATGGAGACCAGATCTGTGCACCGTGTTCCAAGTGTGATATGGAGACTGGAACTGTACACAGTGCACCAAGCGTGATTTGGAGACTGGAACTGTACACAATGCTCCAAGTGTGATTTGGTGACCAGAACTGTGCACAGTGCTCCAAGTGTGATATGGAGACTGGAACTGTACACAGTGCTCCAAGTGTGATTTGGTGACCAGAACTCTGCACAGTGCTCCAAGTGAGAAATGGAGACCGGAACTGTGCACAGTGCTCGAAGTGTGATTTGGAGACTGGAGCTGTGCACAGTGCTCCAAGTGTGATTTGGAGAACAGAACTGTGTACAGTGCTCCAAGTGAGAAGTGGAGACCAGAACTGTGCACAATGCTCCAAGTGTGATATGGAGGCTGGAACTGTGGACACTACTCCAAGTGTGATATGGAGACTGGAAATGTGCACAGCACTCCAAGTGTGATCTGGAGACTGGAACTGTGCACCGCGCTCCAAGTGTGATCTGGAGACTGGAAATGTACACAGTGCTCCAAGCGAGAAATGGAGACCGGAACTGTGCACAGTGCTCCAATTGTGATAGGGAGACTGGAACTGTGCACAGTGCTCCAAGTGTGATTTGGAGACTGGAACTGTACACAGTGCTCCAAGTGTGATATGGAGACCGGAACTGTGCACAGTGCTCCAAGTGAGAAGTGGAGACCAGAACTGTGCACAGTGCTCCAAGTGTGATATGGAGGCTGGAACTGTGGACACTACTCCAAGTGTGCTAGGGAGACTGGAACTGTACACAGTGCACCAAGCGTGATATGGAGCCGGGAACTGTGCACAGTGCTCCAAGTGTGATCTGGAGACTGGAACTATACACAGTGCTCCAAGCGAGAAATGGAGACCGGAACTGTACACAGTGCTCCAAGCGAGAAATGGAGACTGGAACTGTGCACAGTGCTCCAAGTGTGATATGGAGACTGGAACTGTACACAGTGCTCCAAGTATGATATGGAGATCGGAACTGTACACTGTGCTCCAAGTGTGATATAGAGACTGGAACTGTGCACCGTGCTCCAAGTGTGATATAGAGACTGGAACTGTGCACAGTGCTCCAAGTGTGATTTGGTGACCATAACTGTGCACAGTGCTCCAAGTGAGAAATGGAGACCGGAACTGTGCACATTACTACAAGTGTGATTTGGAGACGGGAACTGTACACAGTGCTCTAAGTATGATATGGAGACCGGAAGTGTACACAGTGCTCCAAGTGTGATATAGAGACTGGAACTGTGCACAGTGCTCCAAGTGTGATATGGAGACTGGAACTGTGCACAGTGCTCCAAGTGTGATAGGTTCACTGGAACTGTGTACAGTGCTCCAAGTGTGTAAGAAGACCAGAAATGTGCACAGTGCTCCAAGTGTGATATGGAGACTGGAACAGTGCATAATGCTCCAAGTGTGATATGGAGACTGGAACTGTGCACAGTGATACAAGTGTGATATGGAGACTGGAACTGTGCACAGTGATACAAGTGTGATAGGGTCACTGGAACTGTACACAGTGCTCCAAGTGTGATTTGGAGACTGGAACTGTACACAGTGCTCCAAGTATGATATGGAGATCGGAACTGTACACTGTGCTCCAAGTGTGATATAGAGACTGGAACTGTGCACCGTGCTCCAAGTGTGATATAGAGACTGGAACTGTGCATAGTGGTCCAAGTGTGATTTGGAGACTGGAACAGTACACAGTGCTCCAAATAAGAAATGGAGACCGGAACTGTGCACTGTGCTCCAAGTGTAATATGGAGACTGGAACTGTGCACAGTGCTCCATGTGTGATTTGGACACTGGAACTGTGCATAGTGCTCGAAGTGTGATTTGGAGACTGGAACTGTGCACAGTGCTCCAAGTGTGTTTTGGAGACTGGAACTGTACAGAGTGGTCCAAGTGTAATATGGAGACCAGAACTGTGCAGATTCCTCCAAGTGAGAAATGGAGAGCAGAACTGTGCACAGTGCTCCAAGTGTTATTTGGAGACTGGAACTGTACACAGTGCTCCAAGTGTGATTTGGTGACCAGAACAGTGCACAGTGCTCCAAGTGAGAAATGGAGACCAGAACGGTGCACAGTGGTCCAAGTGTGATTTGGAGACTGGAACTGTACACAGTGCTCCAAGTGTGATTTGGAGACTGGAATTGTACATAGTGCTCCAAGTGTGATTTGGAGACCAGAACTGTGCACATTCGTCAAAGTGAGAAATGGAGACCGGAACAGAGCACAGTTCACCAAGTGTGATATGGAGACCGGAACTGTACACAGTGCTACAAGTGTGATATGGAGACCAGATCTGTGCACCGTGTTCCAAGTGTGATATGGAGACTGGAACTGTACACAGTGCACCAAGCGTGATTTGGAGACTGGAACTGTACACAATGCTCCAAGTGTGATTTGGTGACCAGAACTGTGCACAGTGCTCCAAGTGTGATATGGAGACTGGAACTGTACACAGTGCTCCAAGTGTGATTTGGTGACCAGAACTCTGCACAGTGCTCCAAGTGAGAAATGGAGACCGGAACTGTGCACAGTGCTCGAAGTGTGATTTGGAGACTGGAGCTGTGCACAGTGCTCCAAGTGTGATTTGGAGAACAGAACTGTGTACAGTGCTCCAAGTGAGAAGTGGAGACCAGAACTGTGCACAATGCTCCAAGTGTGATATGGAGGCTGGAACTGTGGATACTACTCCGAGTGTGATATGGAGACTGGAACTGTACAGAGTGCACCAAGCATGATATGGAGACTGGAACTGTACACAGTTCTCCAAGCATGATATGGAGATCGGAACTGTACACTGTGCTCCAAGTGTGATATAGAGACTGGAACTGTGCATAATGCTCCTTGTGTGATTTGGAGACTGGAACTGTGCACAGTGCTCCAAGTGTGAAATGCGAACTGGAATTGTGCACAATGCTCTACGTGTAATATGGAGACTGGATCTATACACAGTGCTCCAAGTGTGATTTGGAGACTGGAACTGTACACAGGGCTCCAAATATGAAATGGAGACCGGAATTTTGCACTGTGCTCCAAGTGTGAAATGGAGACAGGAACTGTGCTCTGTGCTCCAAGTGTGATATGGAGACTGGTACTGTGCACAGTGCTCCATGTGTGATTTGGAGACTGGAAATATACACAGTGCTCCAAGTGTGATATGGAGACTGGAACTGTGCATAGTTCTCCAAGTGTGATTTGGAGACTGGAACTGTACACAGTGCTTCAAGTATGACGTAGAGACCGGAACTGTGCACAATGCTCCAATGTGATATAGAGACTGGAACTGTACGCAGTGCTCCAAGTGTGATATGGAGACTGGAACTGTGCACAGTGCTCCAAGTGTGATATGGAGAATGGAACTGTGCATAGTTCTCCAAGCATGATAGGGAGACTGGAACAGTGCACAGTGCTCCAATTGTGATAGGGAGACTGGAATTGTGAACAGTGCTCCAAGTGTGATTTGGAGACTGGAACTGTACACAGTGCTCCAAGTGTGATATGGAGACCGGAACTGTGCACCGTGCTCCAAGTGAGAAGTGGAGACCAGAACTGTGCACAGTGCTCCAAGTGTGATATGGAGGCTAGAACTGTGGACACTACTCCAAGTGTGATAGGGAGACTGGAACTGTACACAGTGCACCAAGTGTGATATGGAGCTGGGAACTGTGCACAGCAATCCAAGTGTGATCTGGAGACTGGAACGATACACGGTTCTCCAAGCAAGAAATGGAGACCGGAACTGTACACAGTGCTCCATGCGAGAAATGGAGACTGGAACTGTGCACAGTGCTCCAAGTGTGATATGGAGACAGGAACTGTACACAGTGCTCCAAGTGTGATTTGGTGACCATAACTGTGCACAGTGCTCCAAGTGAGAAATGGAGACCGGAACTGTGCACAGTGCTCCAAGTGTGATTTGGAGACTGGAACTGTACACAGTGTTTCAAGTGTGATTTGGAGACTCGGACTGTACACAGTGCTCCAACTGTGATTTGGAGACCAGAACTGTGCACATTCCTCCAAGTGATAAATGGAGATTGGAACAGTGCACAGTGCTCCAATTGTGATTTGGAGACTGGAACTGTGCACAGTGCTCCAAGGGAGAAGTGGAGATCAGAACAGTGCACAGTGCTCCAAGTGTGATATGGAGACTGGAACCGTGCACCGTACTCCAAGTTTGATATGGAGACTGGAACTGTGCATAGTGCTCCTTGTGTGATTTGTAGACTGGAACTGTGCATAGTGCTCCAAGTGTGAAATGCAGACTGGAACTGTGCACAATGCTTTACGTGTAATATGCAGACTGGATCTATACACAGTGCTCCAAGTGTGATTTGGAGACTGGAACTGAACAAAGTGCTCCAAATCTGAAATGGAGACCGGAACTGTGCACTGTGCTCCAAGTGTGATATGGAGACTGGAACTGTGCTCTGTGCTCCATGTGTGATTTGGAGACTGGAAATATACACAGTGCTCCAAGTGTGATATGCAGACTGGAACTGTGCATAGTTCTCCAAGCGTGATATGGAGACTGGAACTGTACACAGTGCTCCAAATAAGACATAGATACCGGAACTGTGCACAATGCTCCAAGCATGATATGGAGACTGGAACTGTACGCAGTGCTCCAAGTGTGATATGGAGACTGGAACTGTGCATAGTGCCCCCAGCGTCATATGGAGACTGGAACTGTACACAGTGCTCCAAGTGTAATATGGAGACCACAACTGTACACAGTTCTCCAAGTGTGATTTGGAGACCAGATCTGTGCACATTCCTCCAAGCGAGAAATGGAGACCGGAACTGTGCACATTCCACCAAGTGTGATATTGGGACTGGAACTGTGCACAGTCCTCCAAGTGTGATATGGAGACTGGAACTGTACACAGTTCTCCAAGTATGATATGGAAACCAGCACTGTGCACAGTTCTCCAAGTGTGATCTGGAGACCAGATCTGTGCACATTCCTCCAAGTGAGAAATGCAGACCGGAACTGTGCACAGTGCTCCAAGTGTGATTTGGAGACTGGTACTGTACACAGTGTTTCAAGTATGACATAGAGACCAGAACTGTGCACAATGCTCCAAGTGTGATATAGAGACTGGAACTGTACACAGTGCTCCAAGCATGGTAGGGAGACTGGAACAGTGCACAGTGCTCCAATTGTGATAGGGAGACTGGAACTGTGAACAGTGCTCCAAGTGTGATTTGGAGACTGGAACTGCACACAGTGCTCCAAGTGTGATATGGAGACCGGAACTGTGCACCGTGCTCCAAGTGAGAAGTGGAGACCAGAACTGTGCACAGTGCTCCAAGTGTGATATGGAGGCTGGAACTGTGGACACTACTCCAAGTGTGATATGGAGCCGGGAACTGTGCACAGCGCTCCAAGTGTGATCTGGAGACTGGAACTATACACAGTGCTCCAAGCGAGAAATGGAGACCGGAACTGTACACAGTGCTCCAAGCGAGAAATGGAGACTGGAACTGTACACAGTGCTCCAAGTGTGATTTGGAGACTCGGACTGTACACAGTGCTCCAAGTGTGATTTGGAGACCAGAACTGTGCACATTCCTCCAAGTGAGAAATGGAGACCGGAACAGTGCACAGTGCTCCAATTGTGATTTGGAGACCGGAACTGTGCACAGTGCTCCAAGGGAGAAGTGGAGATCAGAACAGTGCACAGTGCTCCAAGTGTGATATGGAGGCTGGAACTGTGCACAATGCTCTACGTGTAATATGGAGACTGGATCTATACACAGTGCTCCAAGTGTGATTTGGAGACTGGAACTGTGCACAGTGCTCCAAGGGAGAAGTGGAGATCAGAACAGTGCACAGTGCTCCAAGTGTGATATGGAGACTGGAACCGTGCACCGTACTCCAAGTTTGATATGGAGACTGGAACTGTGCATAGTGCTCCTTGTGTGATTTGTAGACTGGAACTGTGCATAGTGCTCCAAGTGTGAAATGCAGACTGGAACTGTGCACAATGCTTTACGTGTAATATGCAGACTGGATCTATACACAGTGCTCCAAGTGTGATTTGGAGACTGGAACTGTACAAAGTGCTCCAAATCTGAAATGGAGACCGGAACTGTGCACTGTGCTCCAAGTGTGATATGGAGACTGGAACTGTGCTCTGTGCTCCATGTGTGATTTGGAGACTGGAAATATACACAGTGCTCCAAGTGTGATATGCAGACTGGAACTGTGCATAGTTCTCCAAGCGTGATATGGAGACTGGAACTGTACACAGTGCTCCAAATAAGACATAGATACCGGAACTGTGCACAATGCTCCAAGCATGATATGGAGACTGGAACTGTACGCAGTGCTCCAAGTGTGATATGGAGACTGGAACTGTGCATAGTGCTCCCAGCGTCATATGGAGACTGGAACTGTACACAGTGCTCCAAGTGTAATATGGAGACCACAACTGTACACAGTTCTCCAAGTGTGATTTGGAGACCAGATCTGTGCACATTCCTCCAAGCGAGAAATGGAGACCGGAACTGTGCACATTCCACCAAGTGTGATATTGGGACTGGAACTGTGCACAGTCCTCCAAGTGTGATATGGAGACTGGAACTGTACACAGTTCTCCAAGTATGATATGGAAACCAGCACTGTGCACAGTTCTCCAAGTGTGATCTGGAGACCAGATCTGTGCACATTCCTCCAAGTGAGAAATGCAGACCGGAACTGTGCACAGTGCTCCAAGTGTGATTTGGAGACTGGTACTGTACACAGTGTTTCAAGTATGACATAGAGACCAGAACTGTGCACAATGCTCCAAGTGTGATATAGAGACTGGAACTGTACACAGTGCTCCAAGCATGGTAGGGAGACTGGAACAGTGCACAGTGCTCCAATTGTGATAGGGAGACTGGAACTGTGAACAGTGCTCCAAGTGTGATTTGGAGACTGGAACTGCACACAGTGCTCCAAGTGTGATATGGAGACCGGAACTGTGCACCGTGCTCCAAGTGAGAAGTGGAGACCAGAACTGTGCACAGTGCTCCAAGTGTGATATGGAGGCTGGAACTGTGGACACTACTCCAAGTGTGATATGGAGCCGGGAACTGTGCACAGCGCTCCAAGTGTGATCTGGAGACTGGAACTATACACAGTGCTCCAAGCGAGAAATGGAGACCGGAACTGTACACAGTGCTCCAAGCGAGAAATGGAGACTGGAACTGTACACAGTGCTCCAAGTGTGATTTGGAGACTCGGACTGTACACAGTGCTCCAAGTGTGATTTGGAGACCAGAACTGTGCACATTCCTCCAAGTGAGAAATGGAGACCGGAACAGTGCACAGTGCTCCAATTGTGATTTGGAGACCGGAACTGTGCACAGTGCTCCAAGTGTGATATGGAGGCTGGAACTGTGCACAATGCTCTACGTGTAATATGGAGACTGGATCTATACACAGTGCTCCAAGTGTGATTTGGAGACTGGAACAGTACACAGTGCTCCAAGTGTAATATGGAGACCAGAACTGTGCACAGTGCTCCAAGTGTGATTTGGACCCAGATCTGTGCACAATCCTCCAAGCGAGAAATGGAGACCGGAACTGTGCACATTACTACAAGTGTGATTTGGAGACGGGAACTGTACACAGTACTCTAAGTATGATATGGAGACCGGAAGTGTACACAGTGCTCCAAGTGTGATATAGAGATTGGAACTGTGCACAGTGCTCCAAGTGTGATATGGGGACTGGAACTGTGCACAGTGCTCCAAGTGTGATAGGTTCACTGGAACTGTGTACAGTGCTCCAAGTGTGTAAGAAGACCGGAAATGTGCACAGCGCTCCAAGTGTGATATGGAGACTGGAACAGTGCATAATGCTCCAAGTGTGATATGGAGACTGGACTGCACACAATGCCCCAATTGTGATTTGGAGACTGGAACTGTGCACATTGCTCCAAGTGTGATATGGAGACTTGAACTCTGCACAGTGATACAAGTGTGATAGGGTCACTGGAACTGTACACAGCGCTCCAAGTGTGATATGGAGACTGGAACTATACACTGTGCTCCAAGCGAGAAACATAGACTGGAACTGTGCAAAATGCTCCAAGTGTAATACGGAGACTGGAACTGTGCACAGTACTCCAAGTGTGATTTGGAGACTGGAACTGTACACAGTGCTCCAAGTATGATATGGAGATCGGAACCGTATACAGTGCTCCAAGTGTGATATAAAGACGGGAACTGTGCACCGTGCTCCAAGTGTGATATAGAGACTAGAACTGTGCACCGTGCTCCAAGTGTGATATAGAGACTGGAACTGTGCACAGTGCTCCAAGTGTGAAATGGAGACTGGAACTGTGCACAGTGCTCTACGTGTAATATGGAGACTGGATCTATACACAGTGCTCCAAGAGTGATTTGGAGACCCGATCTGTGCACATTCCTCCAAACGAGAAATGGAGACCGGAACTGTGCACAGTGCTCCAAGTGTGATATGGAGACTGGAACGATACACAGTGCTCCAAGCGAGAAATGGAGAAAGGAACTGTACACAGTGCTCCAAGCGAGAAACATTGACTGGAACTGTGCACAATGCTCCAAGTGTAATATGGAGACTGGAACCGTGCACCGTACTCCAAGTTTGATATGGAGACTGGAACTGTGCATAGTGCTCCTTGTGTGATTTGTAGACTGGAACTGTGCATAGTGCTCCAAGGGTGAAATGCAGACTGGAACTGTGCACAATGCTTTACGTGTAATATGCAGACTTGATCTATACACAGTGCTCCAAGTGTGATTTGGAGACTGGAACTGTACACAGTGCTCCAAATCTGAAATGGAGACCGGAACTGTGCACTGTCCTCCAAGTGTGATATGGAGACTGGAAATATACACAGTGCTCCAAGTGTGATATGGAGACTGGAACTGTGCATAGTTCTCCAAGCGTGAAATGGAGACTGGAACTGTACACAGTGCTCCAAATAAGACATAGAGACCGGAACTGTGCACAATGCTCCAAGTGTGATTTGGAGACTGGAACTGTACACAGTGCTCCAAGTGTGATTTGGAGACTCGGACTGTACACAGTGCTCCAACTGTGATTTGGAGAATAGAACTGTGCACATTCCTCCAAGTGAGAAATGGAGACCGGAACAGTGCACAGTGCTCCAATTGTGATTTGGAGACCGGAACTGTGCACAGTGCTCCAAGGGAGAAGTGGAGATCAGAACAGTGCACAGTGCTCCAAGTGTGATATGGAGGCTGGAACTGTGCACAATGCTCTACGTGCAATATGGAGACTGGATCTATACACAGTGCTCCAAGTGTGATTTGGAGACTGGAACAGTACACAGTGCTCCAAGTGTAATATGGAGACCAGAACTGTGCACAGTTCTCCAAGTGTGATTTGGAGACCAGATCTGTGCACATTCCTCCAAGCGAGAAATGGAGACCGGAAATGTGCACATTACTACAAGTGTGATTTGGAGACTGGAACTGTAGACAGTGCTCCAAGTGTGATATGGAGACTGGAACTGTACACAGCGCTCCAAGTGTGATATGGAGACTGGAACTATACACTGTGCTCCAAGCGAGAAACATAGACTGGAACTGTGCAAAATGCTCCAAGTGTAATACGGAGACTGGAACTGTGCACAGTACTCCAATTGTGATTTGGCGACTGGAACTGTACACAGTGCTCCAAGTATGATATGGAGCTCGGAACCGTATACAGTGCTCCAAGTGTGATATAAAGACGGGAACTGTGCACCGTGCTCCAAGTGTGATATAGAGACTGGAACTGTGCACAATGCTCTACGTGTAATATGGAGACTGGATCTATACACAGTGCTCCAAGAGTGATTTGGAGACCCGATCTGTGCACATTCCTCCAAACGAGAAATGGAGACCGGAACGGTGCACAGTGCTCCAAGTGTGTTTTGGAGACTAGAACTGCAGACAGTGCTCCAAGTGTGATATGGAGACTGGAACGATACACAGTGCTCCAAGCGAGACATGGAGAAAGGAACTGTACACAGTGCTCCAAGCGAGAAACATTGACTGGAACTGTGCACAATGCTCCAAGTGTAATATGGAGACTGGAACCGTGCACCGTACTCCAAGTTTGATATGGAGACTGGAACTGTGCATAGTGCTCCTTGTGTGATTTGTAGACTGGAACTGTGCATAGTGCTCCAAGTGTGAAATGCAGACTGGAACTGTGCACAATGCTTTACGTGTAATATGCAGACTGGATCTATACACAGTGCGCCAAGTGTGATTTGGAGACTGGAACTGTACACAGTGCTCCAAATCTGAAATGGAGACCGGAACTGTGCACTGTGCTCCAAGTGTGATATGGAGACTGGAAATATACACAGTGCTCCAAGTGTGATATGCAGACTGGAACTGTGCATAGTTCTCCAAGCGTGAAATGGAGACTGGAACTGTACACAGTGCTCCAAATCTGAAATGGAGACCGGAACTGTGCACTGTGCTCCAAGTGTGATATGGAGACTGGAAATATACACAGTGCTCCAAGTGTGATATAGAGACTGGAACTGTACGCAGTGCTCCAAGTGTGATATGGAGACTGGAACTGTGCATAGTGCTCCCAGCGTCATATGGAGACTGGAACTGTACACAGTGCTCCAAGTGTAATATGGAGACCACAACTGTACACAGTTCTCCAAGTGTGATTTGGAGACCAGATCTGTGCACATTCCTCCAAGCGAGAAATGGAGACCGGAACTGTGCACATTCCGCCAAGTGTGATATTGGGACTGGAACTGTACACAGTGCTCCAAGTGTGATATGGAGACTGGAACGATACACAGTGCTCCAAGCGAGAAATGGAGAAAGGAACTGTACACAGTGCTCCAAGCGAGAAACATTGACTGGAACTTTGCACAATGCTCCAAGTGTAATATGGAGACTGGAACCGTGCACCGTACTCCAAGTTTGATATGGAGACTGGAACTGTGCATAGTGCTCCTTGTGTGATTTGTAGACTGGAACTGTGCATAGTGCTCCAAGTGTGAAATGCAGACTGGAACTGTGCACAATGCTTTACGTGTAATATGCAGACTGGATCTATACACAGTGCTCCAAGTGTGATTTGGAGACTGGAACTGTACACAGTGCTCCAAATCTGAAATGGAGACCGGAACTGTGCACTGTGCTCCAAGTGTGATATGGAGACTGGAACTGTGCTCTGTGCTCCATGGGTGATTTGGAGACTGGAAATATACACAGTGCTCCAAGTGTGATATGCAGACTGGAACTGTGCATAGTTCTCCAAGCGTGATATGGAGACTGGAACTGTACACAGTGCTCCAAATAAGACATAGAAACCGGAACTGTGCACAATGCTCCAAGTGTGATATAGAGACTGGAACTGTACGCAGTGCTCCAAGTGTGATATGGAGACTGGAACTGTGCATAGTGCTCCCAGCGTCATATGGAGACTGGAACTGTACACAGTGCTCCAAGTGTAATATGGAGACCACAACTGTACACAGTTCTCCAAGTGTGATTTGGAGACCAGATCTGTGCACATTCCGCCAAGTGTGATATTGGGACTGGAACAGTGCACAGTGCTCCAAGTGTGATATGGAGACTAGAACTGTACACAGTTTTCCAAGTGTAATATGGAAACCAGCACTGTGCACAGTTCTCCAAGTGTGATTTGGAGACTGGAACTGTAGACAGTGCTCCAAGTGTGATATGGAGACTGGAACTGTACAAAGCGCTCCAAGTGTGATATGGAGACTGGAACTATACACAGTGCTCCAAGCGAGAAATGGAGAAAGGAACTGTACACACGGCTCCAAGTGAGAAACATAGCCTGGAACTGTGCACAATGCTCCAAGTGTAATATGGAGACTAGAACTGTGCACAGTGCTCCAAGTGTGATAGGGACACTGGAACTGTGTACAGTGCTGCAAGTGTGATATGGCGACCGGAACTGTGCACAGTGCTCCAAGTGTGATATGGAGACTGGAACTGTACACAGTGCTCCAAGTATGATATGGAGATGGGAACTGTGCACAGTGATACAAGTGTGATATAGAGGCTGGAACTGTGCATAGTGCTCCTTGTGTGAGTTGGAGACTGGAAATGTGCACAGTGCTCCAAGTGTGAAATGGAGACTGGAACTGTGCACAATGCTCTACGTGTAATATGGAGACTGGATCTATACACAGTGCTCCAAGTGTGATTTGGGGACCAGATCTGTGCACATTCCTGCAAGCGAGAAATGGAGACCGGAACTGTGCAAATTACTACAAGTGTGATTTGGAGACTGGAACTGTACACAATGCTCCAAGTGTGATATGGTCACTGGAACTGTGTACAGTGCTTCAAGTGTGATATGGAGACCGGAACTGAGCACAGTGCTCCAAGTGTGATATGGAGACTGGAACAGTGCATAGTGCTCCAAGTGTGATTTGGAGACTGGACTGTACACAATGCCCCAAGTGAGATTTAGAGACTGGAACTGCGCACCGTGCTCTAGTGTGATATGGAGACTGGAACAGTGCACAGTGCTCCAAGTGTGATTTGGAGTCTGGAACTGTACACAGTGCTCCAAATATGAAATGGAGACCGGAACTGCGCACTGTGCTCCAAATGTGTATAGAAACTGGAACTGTGCACAGTACACCAAGTGTGATTTGGAGACTGGAGCTGCACACAGTGCTCCAAGTATGAGATGGAGATCGGAACCGTATACAGTGCTCCAAGTGTGATATAGGGACTGGAACTGTGCACCGTGCTCCAAGTGTGATATAGAGACTAGAACTGTGCACCGTGCTCCAAGTGTGATATAGAGACTGGAACTGTGCACAGTGCTCCAAGTGTGAAATGGGGACTGGAACTGTGCACAATGCTCTACGTGTAATATGGAGACTGGATCTATACACAGTGCTCCAAGTGTGATTTGGAGACTGGAACTGTACACAGGGCTCCAAATATGAAATGGAGACCGGAATTTTGCACTGTGCTCCAAGTGTGAAATGGAGACAGGAACTGTGCTCTGTGCTCTATGTGTGATTTGGAGACTGGAAATATAGACAGTGCTCCAAGTGTGATATGGAGACTGGAAGTGTGCATAGTGCTCCAAGCGTGATATGGAGACTGGAACTGTACACAGTGCTCCAAGTGTGATATGGAGACTGGAACTGTACGCAGTGCTCCAAGTGTGATTTGGAGACCAGAACTGTGCACAATGCTCCAAGTGTGAAGTGGAGACTAGAACTGTACACAGTGCACCAAGCGTGATATTGAGACTGGAGCTGTGCAGTGTGCTCCAAGCGTGATATGGAGACCGGAACTGTGCACAGTGCTCCAAGTGTGATTTGGAGACTGGAACTGTACACAATGCTCCAAGTGTGATTTGGAGACCAGAACTGTGCACATTCCACCAAGTGAGATATGGAGACAGGAACTGTTCACAGTGCTCCAAGTGTGATATAGAGACTGGAACTGTGCACAGTGCTCCAAGTGTGATTTGGAGACAGGAACTGTACACAGGGCTCCAAGTGTAATATGGAGACAGGAACTGTACACAGGACTCCAAGTGTAATATGGAGACCGGAACTGTACACAGTGCTCCAAGTGTGATATGGAGACTGGAATTGTGGACACTACTCCATGTGTGATTTGGAGACAGGAACTGTTCACAGTGCTCCAAGCGTGATATGGAGACTGGAGCTGTGCACAGTGCTCCAAGCGTGATATGGAGACCGGAACTATACACAGTGCACCAAGCAGGAAATGGAGACTGGAACTGTGCACAGTGTTCCAAGTGTGATTTGGAGACTGGAACTGTACACAGTACTCCAAGTGTGATTTGGTGACCAGAACTGTGCACAGTGCTCCAAGTGAGAAATGGAGACCGGAACTGTGCACAGTGCTCCAAGTGTGATTTGGAGACTGGAACTGTGCACCGTGCTCCAAGTGTGATATAGAGAATGGAAATGTGCATAGTGCTCCTTGTGTGATTTGGAGACTGGAACTGTGCATAGTGCTCCAAGTGTGAAATGGAGACTGGAACTGTGCACAATGCTCTACGTGTAATATGGAGACTGGATCTCTACATAGTGCTCCAAGTGTGATTTGGAGACTGGAACTGTACACAGTTATCTAAATCTGAAATGGAGATCGGAACTGTGCACTGTGCTCCAAGTGTGATATGGAGACTGGAACAGTGCTCTGTGCTCCATGTGTGATTTGGAGACTGGAAATATACACAGTGCTCCAAGTGTGATATGCAGACTGGAACTGTGCATAGTTCTCCAAGCGAGATATGGAGACTGGAACTGTACACAGTGCTCCAAATATGACATAGAGACCGGAACTGTGCACAATGCTCCAAGTGTGATATAGAGACTGGAACTGTATGCAGTGCTCCAAGTGTGATATGGAGACTGGAACTGTGCCCAGTGCTCCAAGTGTGATATGGAGACTGGAACTGTGCATAGTGCTCCAAGTGTGATATGGAGACTGGAACTGTGCACAGTGCTCCAATTGTGATATGGAGACTGGAGCTGTGCACAGTGCTCCAAGTGTGATATGGAGACTGGAACTGTGCACAGTGCTCCAAGTGTGATTTGGAGACTGGAACTGTACACAGTGCTCCAAGTGTGATTTGGAGATCGGAACTGTGCACAGTGCTCCAAGTCAGAAGTGGAAACCAGAACTGTGCACAGTACTCCAAGTGTGAGATGGAGGCTGGAACTGTGGACACTACTCCAAGCGTGATATGGAGACTGGAACTGTGCACAGTGCTCCAAGTGTGATATGGAGACTGGAACTGTGCACAGTGCTCCAATTGTGATATGGAGACTGGAACTGTGCACAGTGCTCCAAGTGTGATTTGGAGACTGGAACTGTACACAGTGCTCCAAGTGTGATATGGAGACTGGAACTGTGCACAGTGCTCCAAGTGTGATATGGGGACTGGAATTGTAAACAGTGCTCCAAGTGTTATATGGAGACCCGAACTGTACACAGTTCTCCAAGTGTGATTTGGAGACTGGAACTGTACACAGTGCTCCAAGTATGATATGGAGATCGGAACCATATACAGTGCTCCAAGTGTGATATAGAGACTGGAACTGTGCACCGTGCTCCAAGTGTGATTTGGAGACTGGAACTGTACATAGTGCTCCAAGTGTGATTTGGTGACCAGAACAGTGTACAGTGCTGCAAGTGAGAAAGGGAGACCGGAACTGTGCACAGTGCTCCAAGTGTGATTTGGAGACTGGAACTGTGCAGAGTGCTCCAAGCATGATATGGAGACCGGAACTGTGCACAGTGCTCCAAGTGTGATTTGGAGACTGGAACTGTACATAGTGCTCCAAGTGTGATTTGGTGACCAGAACTGTGTACAGTGCTGCAAGTGAGAAAGGGAGACCGGAACTGTGCACAGTGCTCCAAGTGTGATTTGGAGACTGGAACTGTACACAGTGCTCCTAGTGTGATTTGGAGACTCAGATTGTACACAGTGCTCCTAGTGTGATTTGGAGACCAGAACTGTGCACATTCCTCCAAGTGAGAAATGGAGACCGGAAGAGTGCACAGTGCTCCAAGTGTGATTTGGAGACCGGAACTGTGCACAGTGCTCCGAGTGTGATATGGAGACTGGAACTGTGCATAGTTCTCCAAGCATGATATGGAGACTGAAACTGTACACAGTGCTGCAAGTATGATCTGGAGACTGGAAGTGTACACAGTGCTCCAAGTGTGATATAGAGACTGGAACTGTGCACCGTGCTCCAAGTGTGATTTGGAGACGGGAACGATACACAGTGCTCCAAGCGAGAAATGGAGAAAGGAACTGTACACAGTGCTCCAAGCGAGAAACATTGACTGGAACTGTGCACAATGCTCCAAGTGTAATATGGAGACTGGAACCGTGCACCGTACTCCAAGTTTGATATGGAGACTGGAACTGTGCATAGTGCTCCTTGTGTGATTTGTAGACTGGAACTGTGCATAGTGCTCCAAGTGTGAAATGCAGACTGGAACTGTGCACAATGCTTTACGTGTAATATGCAGACTGGATCTATACACAGTGCTCCAAGTGTGATATGGAGACTGGAACTGTGCTCTGTGCTCCATGGGTGATTTGGAGACTGGAAATATACACAGTGCTCCAAGTGTGATATGCAGACTGGAACTGTGCATAGTTCTCCAAGCGTGATATGGAGACTGGAACTGTACACAGTGCTCCAAATAAGACATAGAGACCGGAACTGTGCACAATGCTCCAAGTGTGATATAGAGACTGGAACTGTACGCAGTGCTCCAAGTGTGATATGGAGACTGGAACTGTGCATAGTGCTCCCAGCGTCATATGGAGACTGGAACTGTACACAGTGCTCCAAGTGTAATATGGAGACCACAACTGTACACAGTTCTCCAAGTGTGATTTGGAGACCAGATCTGTGCACATTCCGCCAAGTGTGATATTGGGACTGGAACAGTGCACAGTGCTCCAAGTGTGATATGGAGACTAGAACTGTACACAGTTTTCCAAGTGTAATATGGAAACCAGCACTGTGCACAGTTCTCCAAGTGTGATTTGGAGACTGGAACTGTAGACAGTGCTCCAAGTGTGATATGGAGACTGGAACTGTACAAAGCGCTCCAAGTGTGATATGGAGACTGGAACTATACACAGTGCTCCAAGCGAGAAATGGAGAAAGGAACTGTACACACGGCTCCAAGTGAGAAACATAGCCTGGAACTGTGCACAATGCTCCAAGTGTAATATGGAGACTAGAACTGTGCACAGTGCTCCAAGTGTGATAGGGACACTGGAACTGTGTACAGTGCTGCAAGTGTGATATGGCGACCGGAACTGTGCACAGTGCTCCAAGTGTGTTTTGGGGACCAGATCTGTGCACATTCCTGCAAGCGAGAAATGGAGACCGGAACTGTGCAAATTACTACAAGTGTGATTTGGAGACTGGAACTGTACACAATGCTCCAAGTGTGATATGGTCACTGGAACTGTGTACAGTGCTTCAAGTGTGATATGGAGACCGGAACTGAGCACAGTGCTCCAAGTGTGATATGGAGACTGGAACAGTGCATAGTGCTCCAAGTGTGATATGGAGACTGGACTGTACAAAATGCCCCAAGTGAGATTTAGAGACTGGAACTGCGCACCGTGCTCTAGTGTGATATGGAGACTGGAACAGTGCACAGTGCTCCAAGTGTGATTTGGAGTCTGGAACTGTACACAGTGCTCCAAATATGAAATGGAGACCGGAACTGCGCACTGTGCTCCAAATGTGTATAGAAACTGGAACTGTGCACAGTACACCAAGTGTGATTTGGAGACTGGAGCTGCACACAGTGCTCCAAGTATGAGATGGAGATCGGAACCGTATACAGTGCTCCAAGTGTGATATAGGGACTGGAACTGTGCACCGTGCTCCAAGTGTGATATAGAGACTAGAACTGTGCACCGTGCTCCAAGTGTGATATAGAGACTGGAACTGTGCACAGTGCTCCAAGTGTGAAATGGGGACTGGAACTGTGCACAATGCTCTACGTGTAATATGGAGACTGGATCTATACACAGTACTCCAAGTGTGATTTGGAGACTGGAACTGTACACAGGGCTCCAAATATGAAATGGAGACCGGAATTTTGCACTGTGCTCCAAGTGTGAAATGGAGACAGGAACTGTGCTCTGTGCTCTATGTGTGATTTGGAGACTGGAAATATAGACAGTGCTCCAAGTGTGATATGGAGACTGGAAGTGTGCATAGTGCTCCAAGCGTGATATGGAGACTGGAACTGTACACAGTGCTCCAAGTGTGATATGGAGACTGGAACTGTACGCAGTGCTCCAAGTGTGATTTGGAGACCAGAACTGTGCACAATGCTCCAAGTGTGAAGTGGAGACTAGAACTGTACACAGTGCACCAAGCGTGATATTGAGACTGGAGCTGTGCAGTGTGCTCCAAGCGTGATATGGAGACCGGAACTGTGCACAGTGCTCCAAGTGTGATTTGGAGACTGGAACTGTACACAATGCCTCAAGTGTGATTTGGAGACCAGAACTGTGCACATTCCACCAAGTGAGATATGGAGACAGGAACTGTTCACAGTGCTCCAAGTGTGATATAGAGACTGGAACTGTGCACAGTGCTCCAAGTGTGATTTGGAGACAGGAACTGTACACAGGGCTCCAAGTGTAATATGGAGACAGGAACTGTACACAGGACTCCAAGTGTAATATGGAGACCGGAACTGTACACAGTGCTCCAAGTGTGATATGGAGACTGGAATTGTGGACACTACTCCATGTGTGATTTGGAGACAGGAACTGTTCACAGTGCTCCAAGCGTGATATGGAGACTGGAACTGTGCACAGTGCTCCAAGTGTGATATGGGGACTGGAATTGTAAACAGTGCTCCAAGTGTTATATGGAGACCCGAACTGTACACAGTTCTCCAAGTGTGATTTGGAGACTGGAACTGTACACAGTGCTCCAAGTATGATATGGAGATCGGAACCATATACAGTGCTCCAAGTGTGATATAGAGACTGGAACTGTGCACCGTGCTCCAAGTGTGATTTGGAGACTGGAACTGTACATAGTGCTCCAAGTGTGATTTGGTGACCAGAACAGTGTACAGTGCTGCAAGTGAGAAAGGGAGACCGGAACTGTGCACAGTGCTCCAAGTGTGATTTGGAGACTGGAACTGTGCAGAGTGCTCCAAGCATGATATGGAGACCGGAACTGTGCACAGTGCTCCAAGTGTGATTTGGAGACTGGAACTGTACATAGTGCTCCAAGTGTGATTTGGTGACCAGAACTGTGTACAGTGCTGCAAGTGAGAAAGGGAGATCGGAACTGTGCACAGTGCTCCAAGTGTGATTTGGAGACTGGAACTGTACACAGTGCTCCTAGTGTGATTTGGAGACTCAGATTGTACACAGTGCTCCTAGTGTGATTTGGAGACCAGAACTGTGCACATTCCTCCAAGTGAGAAATGGAGACCGGAAGAGTGCACAGTGCTCCAAGTGTGATTTGGAGACCGGAACTGTGCACAGTGCTCCGAGTGTGATATGGAGACTGGAACTGTGCATAGTTCTCCAAGCATGATATGGAGACTGAAACTGTACACAGTGCTGCAAGTATGATCTGGAGACTGGAAGTGTACACAGTGCTCCAAGTGTGATATAGAGACTGGAACTGTGCACCGTGCTCCAAGTGTGATTTGGAGACTGGAACGATACACAGTGCTCCAAGCGAGAAATGGAGAAAGGAACTGTACACAGTGCTCCAAGCGAGAAACATTGACTGGAACTGTGCACAATGCTCCAAGTGTAATATGGAGACTGGAACCGTGCACCGTACTCCAAGTTTGATATGGAGACTGGAACTGTGCATAGTGCTCCTTGTGTGATTTGTAGACTGGAACTGTGCATAGTGCTCCAAGTGTGAAATGCAGACTGGAACTGTGCACAATGCTTTACGTGTAATATGCAGACTGGATCTATACACAGTGCTCCAAGTGTGATATGGAGACTGGAACTGTGCTCTGTGCTCCATGGGTGATTTGGAGACTGGAAATATACACAGTGCTCCAAGTGTGATATGCAGACTGGAACTGTGCATAGTTCTCCAAGCGTGATATGGAGACTGGAACTGTACACAGTGCTCCAAATAAGACATAGAGACCGGAACTGTGCACAATGCTCCAAGTGTGATATAGAGACTGGAACTGTACGCAGTGCTCCAAGTGTGATATGGAGACTGGAACTGTGCATAGTGCTCCCAGCGTCATATGGAGACTGGAACTGTACACAGTGCTCCAAGTGTAATATGGAGACCACAACTGTACACAGTTCTCCAAGTGTGATTTGGAGACCAGATCTGTGCACATTCCGCCAAGTGTGATATTGGGACTGGAACAGTGCACAGTGCTCCAAGTGTGATATGGAGACTAGAACTGTACACAGTTTTCCAAGTGTAATATGGAAACCAGCACTGTGCACAGTTCTCCAAGTGTGATTTGGAGACTGGAACTGTAGACAGTGTTCCAAGTGTGATATGGAGACTGGAACTGTACAAAGCGCTCCAAGTGTGATATGGAGACTGGAACTATACACAGTGCTCCAAGCGAGAAATGGAGAAAGGAACTGTACACACGGCTCCAAGTGAGAAACATAGCCTGGAACTGTGCACAATGCTCCAAGTGTAATATGGAGACTAGAACTGTGCACAGTGCTCCAAGTGTGATAGGGACACTGGAACTGTGTACAGTGCTGCAAGTGTGATATGGCGACCGGAACTGTGCACAGTGCTCCAAGTGTGTTTTGGGGACCAGATCTGTGCACATTCCTGCAAGCGAGAAATGGAGACCGGAACTGTGCAAATTACTACAAGTGTGATTTGGAGACTGGAACTGTACACAATGCTCCAAGTGTGATATGGTCACTGGAACTGTGTACAGTGCTTCAAGTGTGATATGGAGACCGGAACTGAGCACAGTGCTCCAAGTGTGATATGGAGACTGGAACAGTGCATAGTGCTCCAAGTGTGATATGGAGACTGGACTGTACACAATGCCCCAAGTGAGATTTAGAGACTGGAACTGCGCACCGTGCTCTAGTGTGATATGGAGACTGGAACAGTGCACAGTGCTCCAAGTGTGATTTGGAGTCTGGAACTGTACACAGTGCTCCAAATATGAAATGGAGACCGGAACTGCGCACTGTGCTCCAAATGTGTATAGAAACTGGAACTGTGCACAGTACACCAAGTGTGATTTGGAGACTGGAGCTGCACACAGTGCTCCAAGTATGAGATGGAGATCGGAACCGTATACAGTGCTCCAAGTGTGATATAGGGACTGGAACTGTGCACCGTGCTCCAAGTGTGATATAGAGACTGGAACTGTGCACAGTGCTCCAAGTGTGAAATGGGGACTGGAACTGTGCACAATGCTCTACGTGTAATATGGAGACTGGATCTATACACAGTACTCCAAGTGTGATTTGGAGACTGGAACTGTACACAGGGCTCCAAATATGAAATGGAGACCGGAATTTTGCACTGTGCTCCAAGTGTGAAATGGAGACAGGAACTGTGCTCTGTGCTCTATGTGTGATTTGGAGACTGGAAATATAGACAGTGCTCCAAGTGTGATATGGAGACTGGAAGTGTGCATAGTGCTCCAAGCGTGATATGGAGACTGGAACTGTACACAGTGCTCCAAGTGTGATATGGAGACTGGAACTGTACGCAGTGCTCCAAGTGTGATTTGGAGACCAGAACTGTGCACAATGCTCCAAGTGTGAAGTGGAGACTAGAACTGTACACAGTGCATCAAGCGTGATATTGAGACTGGAGCTGTGCAGTGTGCTCCAAGCGTGATATGGAGACCGGAACTGTGCACAGTGCTCCAAGTGTGATTTGGAGACTGGAACTGTACACAATGCTCCAAGTGTGATTTGGAGACCAGAACTGTGCACATTCCACCAAGTGAGATATGGAGACAGGAACTGTTCACAGTGCTCCAAGTGTGATATAGAGACTGGAACTGTGCACAGTGCTCCAAGTGTGATTTGGAGACAGGAACTGTACACAGGGCTCCAAGTGTAATATGGAGACAGGAACTGTACACAGGACTCCAAGTGTAATATGGAGACCGGAACTGTACACAGTGCTCCAAGTGTGATATGGAGACTGGAATTGTGGACACTACTCCATGTGTGATTTGGAGACAGGAACTGTTCACAGTGCTCCAAGCGTGATATGGAGACTGGAGCTGTGCACAGTGCTCCAAGCGTGATATGGAGACCGGAACTATACACAGTGCACCAAGCAGGAAATGGAGACTGGAACTGTGCACAGTGTTCCAAGTGTGATTTGGAGACTGGAACTGTACACAGTACTCCAAGTGTGATTTGGTGACCAGAACTGTGCACAGTGCTCCAAGTGAGAAATGGAGACCGGAACTGTGCACAGTGCTCCAAGTGTGATTTGGAGACTGGAACTGTGCACCGTGCTCCAAGTGTGATATAGAGAATGGAAATGTGCATAGTGCTCCTTGTGTGATTTGGAGACTGGAACTGTGCATAGTGCTCCAAGTGTGAAATGGAGACTGGAACTGTGCACAATGCTCTACGTGTAATATGGAGACTGGATCTCTACATAGTGCTCCAAGTGTGATTTGGAGACTGGAACTGTACACAGTTATCTAAATCTGAAATGGAGATCGGAACTGTGCACTGTGCTCCAAGTGTGATATGGAGACTGGAACAGTGCTCTGTGCTCCATGTGTGATTTGGAGACTGGAAATATACACAGTGCTCCAAGTGTGATATGCAGACTGGAACTGTGCATAGTTCTCCAAGCGAGATATGGAGACTGGAACTGTACACAGTGCTCCAAATATGACATAGAGACCGGAACTGTGCACAATGCTCCAAGTGTGATATAGAGACTGGAACTGTATGCAGTGCTCCAAGTGTGATATGGAGACTGGAACTGTGCCCAGTGCTCCAAGTGTGATATGGAGACTGGAACTGTGCATAGTGCTCCAAGTGTGATATGGAGACTGGAACTGTGCACAGTGCTCCAATTGTGATATGGAGACTGGAGCTGTGCACAGTGCTCCAAGTGTGATATGGAAACTGGAACTGTGCACAGTGCTCCAAGTGTGATTTGGAGACTGGAACTGTACACAGTGCTCCAAGTGTGATTTGGAGATCGGAACTGTGCACAGTGCTCCAAGTCAGAAGTGGAAACCAGAACTGTGCACAGTACTCCAAGTGTGAGATGGAGGCTGGAACTGTGGACACTACTCCAAGCGTGATATGGAGACTGGAACTGTGCACAGTGCTCCAAGTGTGATATGGAGACTGGAACTGTGCACAGTGCTGCAATTGTGATATGGAGACTGGAACTGTGCACAGTGCTCCAAGTGTGATTTGGAGACTGGAACTGTACACAGTGCTCCAAGTGTGATATGGAGACTGGAACTGTGCACAGTGCTCCAAGTGTGATATGGGGACTGGAATTGTAAACAGTGCTCCAAGTGTTATATGGAGACCCGAACTGTACACAGTTCTCCAAGTGTGATTTGGAGACTGGAACTGTACACAGTGCTCCAAGTATGATATGGAGATCGGAACCATATACAGTGCTCCAAGTGTGATATAGAGACTGGAACTGTGCACCGTGCTCCAAGTGTGATTTGGAGACTGGAACTGTACATAGTGCTCCAAGTGTGATTTGGTGACCAGAACAGTGTACAGTGCTGCAAGTGAGAAAGGGAGACCGGAACTGTGCACAGTGCTCCAAGTGTGATTTGGAGACTGGAACTGTGCAGAGTGCTCCAAGCATGATATGGAGACCGGAACTGTGCACAGTGCTCCAAGTGTGATTTGGAGACTGGAACTGTACATAGTGCTCCAAGTGTGATTTGGTGACCAGAACTGTGTACAGTGCTGCAAGTGAGAAAGGGAGACCGGAACTGTGCACAGTGCTCCAAGTGTGATTTGGAGACTGGAACTGTACACAGTGCTCCTAGTGTGATTTGGAGACTCAGATTGTACACAGTGCTCCTAGTGTGATTTGGAGACCAGAACTGTGCACATTCCTCCAAGTGAGAAATGGAGACCGGAAGAGTGCACAGTGCTCCAAGTGTGATTTGGAGACCGGAACTGTGCACAGTGCTCCAATTGTGATATGGAGACTGGAGCTGTGCACAGTGCTCCAAGTGTGATATGGAAACTGGAACTGTGCACAGTGCTCCAAGTGTGATTTGGAGACTGGAACTGTACACAGTGCTCCAAGTGTGATTTGGAGATCGGAACTGTGCACAGTGCTCCAAGTCAGAAGTGGAAACCAGAACTGTGCACAGTACTCCAAGTGTGAGATGGAGGCTGGAACTGTGGACACTACTCCAAGCGTGATATGGAGACTGGAACTGTGCACAGTGCTCCAAGTGTGATATGGAGACTGGAACTGTTCACAGTGCTCCAATTGTGATATGGAGACTGGAACTGTGCACAGTGCTCCAAGTGTGATTTGGAGACTGGAACTGTACACAGTGCTCCAAGTGTGATATGGAGACTGGAACTGTGCACAGTGCTCCAAGTGTGATATGGGGACTGGAATTGTAAACAGTGCTCCAAGTGTTATATGGAGACCCGAACTGTACACAGTTCTCCAAGTGTGATTTGGAGACTGGAACTGTACACAGTGCTCCAAGTATGATATGGAGATCGGAACCATATACAGTGCTCCAAGTGTGATATAGAGACTGGAACTGTGCACCGTGCTCCAAGTGTGATTTGGAGACTGGAACTGTACATAGTGCTCCAAGTGTGATTTGGTGACCAGAACAGTGTACAGTGCTGCAAGTGAGAAAGGGAGACCGGAACTGTGCACAGTGCTCCAAGTGTGATTTGGAGACTGGAACTGTGCAGAGTGCTCCAAGCATGATATGGAGACCGGAACTGTGCACAGTGCTCCAAGTGTGATTTGGAGACTGGAACTGTACATAGTGCTCCAAGTGTGATTTGGTGACCAGAACTGTGTACAGTGCTGCAAGTGAGAAAGGGAGACCGGAACTGTGCACAGTGCTCCAAGTGTGATTTGGAGACTGGAACTGTACACAGTGCTCCTAGTGTGATTTGGAGACTCAGATTGTACACAGTGCTCCTAGTGTGATTTGGAGACCAGAACTGTGCACATTCCTCCAAGTGAGAAATGGAGACCGGAAGAGTGCACAGTGCTCCAAGTATGATTTGGAGACCGGAACTGTGCACAGTGCTCCGAGTGTGATATGGAGACTGGAACTGTGCATAGTTCTCCAAGCATGATATGGAGACTGAAACTGTACACAGTGCTGCAAGTATGATCTGGAGACTGGAAGTGTACACAGTGCTCCAAGTGTGATATGGAGACTGGAACTGTGCACCGTGCTCCAAGTGTGATTTGGAGACTGGAACGATACACAGTGCTCCAAGCGAGAAATGGAGAAAGGAACTGTACACAGTGCTCCAAGCGAGAAACATTGACTGGAACTGTGCACAATGCTCCAAGTGTAATATGGAGACTGGAACCGTGCACCGTACTCCAAGTTTGATATGGAGACTGGAACTGTGCATAGTGCTCCTTGTGTGATTTGTAGACTGGAACTGTGCATAGTGCTCCAAGTGTGAAATGCAGACTGGAACTGTGCACAATGCTTTACGTGTAATATGCAGACTGGATCTATACACAGTGCTCCAAGTGTGATATGGAGACTGGAACTGTGCTCTGTGCTCCATGGGTGATTTGGAGACTGGAAATATACACAGTGCTCCAAGTGTGATATGCAGACTGGAACTGTGCATAGTTCTCCAAGCGTGATATGGAGACTGGAACTGTACACAGTGCTCCAAATAAGACATAGAGACCGGAACTGTGCATAGTTCTCCAAGTGTGATATAGAGACTGGAACTGTACGCAGTGCTCCAAGTGTGATGTGGAGACTGGACTGTACACAATGCCCCAAGTGAGATTTAGAGACTGGAACTGCGCACCGTGCTCTAGTGTGATATGGAGACTGGAACTGTGCACAGTGCTCCAAGTGTGATTTGGAGTCTGGAACTGTACACAGTGCTCCAAATATGAAATGGAGACCGGAACTGCGCACTGTGCTCCAAATGTGTATAGAAACTGGAACTGTGCACAGTACACCAAGTGTGATTTGGAGACTGGAGCTGCACACAGGGCTCCAAATATGAAATGGAGACCGGAATTTTGCACTGTGCTCCAAGTGTGAAATGGAGACAGGAACTGTGCTCTGTGCTCTATGTGTGATTTGGAGACTGGAAATATAGACAGTGCTCCAAGTGTGATATGGAGACTGGAAGTGTGCATAGTGCTCCAAGCGTGATATGGAGACTGGAACTGTACACAGTGCTCCAAGTGTGATATGGAGACTGGAACTGTACGCAGTGCTCCAAGTGTGATTTGGAGACCAGAACTGTGCACAATGCTCCAAGTGTGAAGTGGAGACTAGAACTGTACACAGTGCACCAAGCGTGATATTGAGACTGGAGCTGTGCAGTGTGCTCCAAGCGTGATATGGAGACCGGAACTGTGCACAGTGCTCCAAGTGTGATTTGGAGACTGGAACTGTACACAATGCTCCAAGTGTGATTTGGAGACCAGAACTGTGCACATTCCACCAAGTGAGATATGGAGACAGGAACTGTTCACAGTGCTCCAAGTGTGATATAGAGACTGGAACTGTGCACAGTGCTCCAAGTGTGATTTGGAGACAGGAACTGTACACAGGGCTCCAAGTGTAATATGGAGACAGGAACTGTACACAGGACTCCAAGTGTAATATGGAGACCGGAACTGTACACAGTGCTCCAAGTGTGATATGGAGACTGGAATTGTGGACACTACTCCATGTGTGATTTGGAGACAGGAACTGTTCACAGTGCTCCAAGCGTGATATGGAGACTGGAGCTGTGCACAGTGCTCCAAGCGTGATATGGAGACCGGAACTATACACAGTGCACCAAGCAGGAAATGGAGACTGGAACTGTGCACAGTGTTCCAAGTGTGATTTGGAGACTGGAACTGTACACAGTACTCCAAGTGTGATTTGGTGACCAGAACTGTGCACAGTGCTCCAAGTGAGAAATGGAGACCGGAACTGTGCACAGTGCTCCAAGTGTGATTTGGAGACTGGAACTGTGCACCGTGCTCCAAGTGTGATATAGAGAATGGAAATGTGCATAGTGCTCCTTGTGTGATTTGGAGACTGGAACTGTGCATAGTGCTCCAAGTGTGAAATGGAGACTGGAACTGTGCACAATGCTCTACGTGTAATATGGAGACTGGATCTCTACATAGTGCTCCAAGTGTGATTTGGAGACTGGAACTGTACACAGTTATCTAAATCTGAAATGGAGATCGGAACTGTGCACTGTGCTCCAAGTGTGATATGGAGACTGGAACAGTGTTCTGTGCTCCATGTGTGATTTGGAGACTGGAAATATACACAGTGCTCCAAGTGTGATATGCAGACTGGAACTGTGCATAGTTCTCCAAGCGAGATATGGAGACTGGAACTGTACACAGTGCTCCAAATATGACATAGAGACCGGAACTGTGCACAATGCTCCAAGTGTGATATAGAGACTGGAACTGTATGCAGTGCTCCAAGTGTGATATGGAGACTGGAACTGTGCCCAGTGCTCCAAGTGTGATATGGAGACTGGAACTGTGCATAGTGCTCCAAGTGTGATATGGAGACTGGAACTGTGCACAGTGCTCCAATTGTGATATGGAGACTGGAGCTGTGCACAGTGTTCCAAGTGTGATATGGAAACTGGAACTGTGCACAGTGCTCCAAGTGTGATTTGGAGACTGGAACTGTACACAGTGCTCCAAGTGTGATTTGGAGATCGGAACTGTGCACAGTGCTCCAAGTCAGAAGTGGAAACCAGAACTGTGCACAGTACTCCAAGTGTGAGATGGAGGCTGGAACTGTGGACACTACTCCAAGCGTGATATGGAGACTGGAACTGTGCACAGTGCTCCAAGTGTGATATGGAGACTGGAACTGTGCACAGTGCTGCAATTGTGATATGGAGACTGGAACTGTGCACAGTGCTCCAAGTGTGATTTGGAGACTGGAACTGTACACAGTGCTCCAAGTGTGATATGGAGACTGGAACTGTGCACAGTGCTCCAAGTGTGATATGGGGACTGGAATTGTAAACAGTGCTCCAAGTGTTATATGGAGACCCGAACTGTACACAGTTCTCCAAGTGTGATTTGGAGACTGGAACTGTACACAGTGCTCCAAGTATGATATGGAGATCGGAACCATATACAGTGCTCCAAGTGTGATATAGAGACTGGAACTGTGCACCGTGCTCCAAGTGTGATTTGGAGACTGGAACTGTACATAGTGCTCCAAGTGTGATTTGGTGACCAGAACAGTGTACAGTGCTGCAAGTGAGAAAGGGAGACCGGAACTGTGCACAGTGCTCCAAGTGTGATTTGGAGACTGGAACTGTGCAGAGTGCTCCAAGCATGATATGGAGACCGGAACTGTGCACAGTGCTCCAAGTGTGATTTGGAGACTGGAACTGTACATAGTGCTCCAAGTGTGATTTGGTGACCAGAACTGTGTACAGTGCTGCAAGTGAGAAAGGGAGACCGGAACTGTGCACAGTGCTCCAAGTGTGATTTGGAGACTGGAACTGTACACAGTGCTCCTAGTGTGATTTGGAGACTCAGATTGTACACAGTGCTCCTAGTGTGATTTGGAGACCAGAACTGTGCACATTCCTCCAAGTGAGAAATGGAGACCGGAAGAGTGCACAGTGCTCCAAGTGTGATTTGGAGACCGGAACTGTGCACAGTGCTCCGAGTGTGATTTGGAGACAGGAACTGTACACAGGGCTCCAAGTGTAATATGGAGACAGGAACTGTACACAGGACTCCAAGTGTAATATGGAGACCGGAACTGTACACAGTGCTCCAAGTGTGATATGGAGACTGGAATTGTGGACACTACTCCATGTGTGATTTGGAGACAGGAACTGTTCACAGTGCTCCAAGCGTGATATGGAGACTGGAGCTGTGCACAGTGCTCCAAGCGTGATATGGAGACCGGAACTATACACAGTGCACCAAGCAGGAAATGGAGACTGGAACTGTGCACAGTGTTCCAAGTGTGATTTGGAGACTGGAACTGTACACAGTACTCCAAGTGTGATTTGGTGACCAGAACTGTGCACAGTGCTCCAAGTGAGAAATGGAGACCGGAACTGTGCACCGTGCTCCAAGTGTGATTTGGAGACTGGAACTGTGCACCGTGCTCCAAGTGTGATATAGAGAATGGAAATGTGCATAGTGCTCCTTGTGTGATTTGGAGACTGGAACTGTGCATAGTGCTCCAAGTGTGAAATGGAGACTGGAACTGTGCACAATGCTCTACGTGTAATATGGAGACTGGATCTCTACATAGTGCTCCAAGTGTGATTTGGAGACTGGAACTGTACACAGTTATCTAAATCTGAAATGGAGATCGGAACTGTGCACTGTGCTCCAAGTGTGATATGGAGACTGGAACAGTGCTCTGTGCTCCATGTGTGATTTGGAGACTGGAAATATACACAGTGCTCCAAGTGTGATATGCAGACTGGAACTGTGCATAGTTCTCCAAGCGAGATATGGAGACTGGAACTGTACACAGTGCTCCAAATATGACATAGAGACCGGAACTGTGCACAATGCTCCAAGTGTGATATAGAGACTGGAACTGTATGCAGTGCTCCAAGTGTGATATGGAGACTGGAACTGTGCCCAGTGCTCCAAGTGTGATATGGAGACTGGAACTGTGCATAGTGCTCCAAGTGTGATATGGAGACTGGAACTGTGCACAGTGCTCCAATTGTGATATGGAGACTGGAGCTGTGCACAGTGTTCCAAGTGTGATATGGAAACTGGAACTGTGCACAGTGCTCCAAGTGTGATTTGGAGACTGGAACTGTACACAGTGCTCCAAGTGTGATTTGGAGATCGGAACTGTGCACAGTGCTCCAAGTCAGAAGTGGAAACCAGAACTGTGCACAGTACTCCAAGTGTGAGATGGAGGCTGGAACTGTGGACACTACTCCAAGCGTGATATGGAGACTGGAACTGTGCACAGTGCTCCAAGTGTGATATGGAGACTGGAACTGTGCACAGTGCTGCAATTGTGATATGGAGACTGGAACTGTGCACAGTGCTCCAAGTGTGATTTGGAGACTGGAACTGTACACAGTGCTCCAAGTGTGATTTGGTGACCAGAACAGTGTACAGTGCTGCAAGTGAGAAAGGGAGACCGGAACTGTGCACAGTGCTCCAAGTGTGATTTGGAGACTGGAACTGTGCAGAGTGCTCCAAGCATGATATGGAGACCGGAACTGTGCACAGTGCTCCAAGTGTGATTTGGAGACTGGAACTGTACATAGTGCTCCAAGTGTGATTTGGTGACCAGAACTGTGTACAGTGCTGCAAGTGAGAAAGGGAGACCGGAACTGTGCACAGTGCTCCAAGTGTGATTTGGAGACTGGAACTGTACACAGTGCTCCTAGTGTGATTTGGAGACTCAGATTGTACACAGTGCTCCTAGTGTGATTTGGAGACCAGAACTGTGCACATTCCTCCAAGTGAGAAATGGAGACCGGAAGAGTGCACAGTGCTCCAAGTGTGATTTGGAGACCGGAACTGTGCACAGTGCTCCGAGTGTGATATGGAGACTGGAACTGTGCATAGTTCTCCAAGCATGATATGGAGACTGAAACTGTACACAGTGCTGCAAGTATGATCTGGAGACTGGAAGTGTACACAGTGCTCCAAGTGTGATATAGAGACTGGAACTGTGCACCGTGCTCCAAGTGTGATTTGGAGACTGGAACGATACACAGTGCTCCAAGCGAGAAATGGAGAAAGGAACTGTACACAGTGCTCCAAGCGAGAAACATTGACTGGAACTGTGCACAATGCTCCAAGTGTAATATGGAGACTGGAACCGTGCACCGTACTCCAAGTTTGATATGGAGACTGGAACTGTGCATAGTGCTCCTTGTGTGATTTGTAGACTGGAACTGTGCATAGTGCTCCAAGTGTGAAATGCAGACTGGAACTGTGCACAATGCTTTACGTGTAATATGCAGACTGGATCTATACACAGTGCTCCAAGTGTGATATGGAGACTGGAACTGTGCTCTGTGCTCCATGGGTGATTTGGAGACTGGAAATATACACAGTGCTCCAAGTGTGATATGCAGACTGGAACTGTGCATAGTTCTCCAAGCGTGATATGGAGACTGGAACTGTACACAGTGCTCCAAATAAGACATAGAGACCGGAACTGTGCATAGTTCTCCAAGTGTGATATAGAGACTAGAACTGTACACAGTGCTCCAAGTGTGATATGGAGACTGGAACTGTGCATAGTGCTCCCAGCGTCATATGGAGACTGGAACTGTACACAGTGCTCCAAGTGTAATATGGAGACCACAACTGTACACAGTTCTCCAAGTGTGATTTGGAGACCAGATCTGTGCACATTCCGCCAAGTGTGATATTGGGACTGGAACAGTGCACAGTGCTCCAAGTGTGATATGGAGACTAGAACTGTACACAGTTTTCCAAGTGTAATATGGAAACCAGCACTGTGCACAGTTCTCCAAGTGTGATTTGGAGACTGGAACTGTAGACAGTGCTCCAAGTGTGATATGGAGACTGGAACTGTACAAAGCGCTCCAAGTGTGATATGGAGACTGGAACTATACACAGTGCTCCAAGCGAGAAATGGAGAAAGGAACTGTACACACGGCTCCAAGTGAGAAACATAGCCTGGAACTGTGCACAATGCTCCAAGTGTAATATGGAGACTAGAACTGTGCACAGTGCTCCAAGTGTGATAGGGACACTGGAACTGTGTACAGTGCTGCAAGTGTGATATGGCGACCGGAACTGTGCACAGTGCTCCAAGTGTGTTTTGGGGACCAGATCTGTGCACATTCCTGCAAGCGAGAAATGGAGACCGGAACTGTGCAAATTACTACAAGTGTGATTTGGAGACTGGAACTGTACACAATGCTCCAAGTGTGATATGGTCACTGGAACTGTGTACAGTGCTTCAAGTGTGATATGGAGACCGGAACTGAGCACAGTGCTCCAAGTGTGATATGGAGACTGGAACAGTGCATAGTGCTCCAAGTGTGATATGGAGACTGGACTGTACACAATGCCCCAAGTGAGATTTAGAGACTGGAACTGCGCACCGTGCTCTAGTGTGATATGGAGACTGGAACAGTGCACAGTGCTCCAAGTGTGATTTGGAGTCTGGAACTGTACACAGTGCTCCAAATATGAAATGGAGACCGGAACTGCGCACTGTGCTCCAAATGTGTATAGAAACTGGAACTGTGCACAGTACACCAAGTGTGATTTGGAGACTGGAGCTGCACACAGGGCTCCAAATATGAAATGGAGACCGGAATTTTGCACTGTGCTCCAAGTGTGAAATGGAGACAGGAACTGTGCTCTGTGCTCTATGTGTGATTTGGAGACTGGAAATATAGACAGTGCTCCAAGTGTGATATGGAGACTGGAAGTGTGCATAGTGCTCCAAGCGTGATATGGAGACTGGAACTGTACACAGTGCTCCAAGTGTGATATGGAGACTGGAACTGTACGCAGTGCTCCAAGTGTGATTTGGAGACCAGAACTGTGCACAATGCTCCAAGTGTGAAGTGGAGACTAGAACTGTACACAGTGCATCAAGCGTGATATTGAGACTGGAGCTGTGCAGTGTGCTCCAAGCGTGATATGGAGACCGGAACTGTGCACAGTGCTCCAAGTGTGATTTGGAGACTGGAACTGTACACAATGCTCCAAGTGTGATTTGGAGACCAGAACTGTGCACATTCCACCAAGTGAGATATGGAGACAGGAACTGTTCACAGTGCTCCAAGTGTGATATAGAGACTGGAACTGTGCACAGTGCTCCAAGTGTGATTTGGAGACAGGAACTGTACACAGGGCTCCAAGTGTAATATGGAGACAGGAACTGTACACAGGACTCCAAGTGTAATATGGAGACCGGAACTGTACACAGTGCTCCAAGTGTGATATGGAGACTGGAATTGTGGACACTACTCCATGTGTGATTTGGAGACAGGAACTGTTCACAGTGCTCCAAGCGTGATATGGAGACTGGAGCTGTGCACAGTGCTCCAAGCGTGATATGGAGACCGGAACTATACACAGTGCACCAAGCAGGAAATGGAGACTGGAACTGTGCACAGTGTTCCAAGTGTGATTTGGAGACTGGAACTGTACACAGTACTCCAAGTGTGATTTGGTGACCAGAACTGTGCACAGTGCTCCAAGTGAGAAATGGAGACCGGAACTGTGCACAGTGCTCCAAGTGTGATTTGGAGACTGGAACTGTGCACCGTGCTCCAAGTGTGATATAGAGAATGGAAATGTGCATAGTGCTCCTTGTGTGATTTGGAGACTGGAACTGTGCATAGTGCTCCAAGTGTGAAATGGAGACTGGAACTGTGCACAATGCTCTACGTGTAATATGGAGACTGGATCTCTACATAGTGCTCCAAGTGTGATTTGGAGACTGGAACTGTACACAGTTATCTAAATCTGAAATGGAGATCGGAACTGTGCACTGTGCTCCAAGTGTGATATGGAGACTGGAACAGTGCTCTGTGCTCCATGTGTGATTTGGAGACTGGAAATATACACAGTGCTCCAAGTGTGATATGCAGACTGGAACTGTGCATAGTTCTCCAAGCGAGATATGGAGACTGGAACTGTACACAGTGCTCCAAATATGACATAGAGACCGGAACTGTGCACAATGCTCCAAGTGTGATATAGAGACTGGAACTGTATGCAGTGCTCCAAGTGTGATATGGAGACTGGAACTGTGCCCAGTGCTCCAAGTGTGATATGGAGACTGGAACTGTGCATAGTGCTCCAAGTGTGATATGGAGACTGGAACTGTGCACAGTGCTCCAATTGTGATATGGAGACTGGAGCTGTGCACAGTGCTCCAAGTGTGATATGGAAACTGGAACTGTGCACAGTGCTCCAAGTGTGATTTGGAGACTGGAACTGTACACAGTGCTCCAAGTGTGATTTGGAGATCGGAACTGTGCACAGTGCTCCAAGTCAGAAGTGGAAACCAGAACTGTGCACAGTACTCCAAGTGTGAGATGGAGGCTGGAACTGTGGACACTACTCCAAGCGTGATATGGAGACTGGAACTGTGCACAGTGCTCCAAGTGTGATATGGAGACTGGAACTGTGCACAGTGCTGCAATTGTGATATGGAGACTGGAACTGTGCACAGTGCTCCAAGTGTGATTTGGAGACTGGAACTGTACACAGTGCTCCAAGTGTGATATGGAGACTGGAACTGTGCACAGTGCTCCAAGTGTGATATGGGGACTGGAATTGTAAACAGTGCTCCAAGTGTTATATGGAGACCCGAACTGTACACAGTTCTCCAAGTGTGATTTGGAGACTGGAACTGTACACAGTGCTCCAAGTATGATATGGAGATCGGAACCATATACAGTGCTCCAAGTGTGATATAGAGACTGGAACTGTGCACCGTGCTCCAAGTGTGATTTGGAGACTGGAACTGTACATAGTGCTCCAAGTGTGATTTGGTGACCAGAACAGTGTACAGTGCTGCAAGTGAGAAAGGGAGACCGGAACTGTGCACAGTGCTCCAAGTGTGATTTGGAGACTGGAACTGTGCAGAGTGCTCCAAGCATGATATGGAGACCGGAACTGTGCACAGTGCTCCAAGTGTGATTTGGAGACTGGAACTGTACATAGTGCTCCAAGTGTGATTTGGTGACCAGAACTGTGTACAGTGCTGCAAGTGAGAAAGGGAGACCGGAACTGTGCACAGTGCTCCAAGTGTGATTTGGAGACTGGAACTGTACACAGTGCTCCTAGTGTGATTTGGAGACTCAGATTGTACACAGTGCTCCTAGTGTGATTTGGAGACCAGAACTGTGCACATTCCTCCAAGCGAGATATGGAGACTGGAACTGTACACAGTGCTCCAAATATGACATAGAGACCGGAACTGTGCACAATGCTCCAAGTGTGATATAGAGACTGGAACTGTATGCAGTGCTCCAAGTGTGATATGGAGACTGGAACTGTGCCCAGTGCTCCAAGTGTGATATGGAGACTGGAACTGTATGCAGTGCTCCAAGAGTGATATGGAGACTGGAACTGTGCACAGTGCGCCAATTGTGATATGGAGACTGGAGCTGTGCACAGTGCTCCAAGTGTGATATGGAGACTGGAACTGTGCACAGTGCTCCAAGTGTGATATAGAGACTGGAACGGTGCACAGTGCTCCAAGTGTGATTTGGAGACTGGAACTGTAAACAGTGCTCCAAGTGTGATTTGGAGATCGGAACTGTGCACAGTGCTCCAAGTCAGAAGTGGAGACCAGAACTGTGCACAGTACTCCAAGTGTGAGATGGAGGCTGGAACTGTACACAGTGCACCAAGCGTGATATGGAGACTGGAACTGTGCACAGTGCTCCAAGTGTGATTTGGAGACTGGAACTGTACACAGTGCTCCAAGTGTGATATGGAGACTGGAACTGTGCACAGTGCTCCAAGTGTGATATGGAGACTGGAAATGTGCACCGTGCTCCAAGTGTGAAATGGAGACTGGAACTGTGCACAATGCTCTACGTGTAATATGGAGACTGGATCTATACACAGTGCTCCAAGTGTGATTTGGAGAATGGAACTGTACACAGGGCTCCAGATATGAAATTGAGACCGGAACTGTACACAGTGCTCCATGTGTGATTTGGAGACTGGAACTGTACACAGTTATCTAAATCTGAAATGGAGATCGGAATTGTGCACTTTGCTCCAAGTGTGATATGGAGACTGGAACTGTGCTCTGTGCTCCATGTGTGATTTGGAGACTGGAAATATACGCAGTGCTCCAAGTGTGATATGCAGACTGGAACTGTGCATAGTTCTCCAAGCGTGACATGGAGACTGGAACTGTACACAGTGCTCCAAGTGTGATATTGAGACTGGAACTGTGCACAGTGCTCCAAGTGTGATATGGAGACAGGAACTGTACACAGGACTCCAAGCAGGAAATGGAGACTGGAACTGTGCGCAGTGTTCCAAGTGTGATTTGGAGACTGGAACTGTACACAGTGCTCCAAGTGTGATTTGGTGACCAGAACTGTGCACAGTGCTCCAAGTGAGAAATGGAGACCGGAACTGTGCACAGTGCTCCAAGTGTGATTTGGAGACTGGAACTGTGCACCGTGCTCCAAGTGTGATATAGAGAATGGAAATGTGCATAGTGCTCCTTGTGTGATTTGGAGACTGGAACTGTGCATAGTGCTCCAAGTGTGAAATGGAGACTGGAACTGTGCACAATGCTCTACGTGGAATATGGAGACTGGATCTCTACATAGTTCTCCAAGTGTGATTTGGAGACTGGAACTGTACACAGTTATCTAAATCTGAAATGGAGATCGGAACTGTGCACTGTGCTCCAAGTGTGATATGGAGACTGGAACAGTGCTCTGTGCTCCATGTGTGATTTGGAGACTGGAAATATACACAGTGCTCCAAGTGTGATATGCAGACTGGAACAGTGCATAGTTCTCCAAGCGAGATATGGAGACTGGAACTGTACACAGTGCTCCAAATATGACATAGAGACCGGAACTGTGCACAATGCTCCAAGTGTGATATAGAGACTGGAACTGTATGCAGTGCTCCAAGTGTGATATCGAGACTGGAACTGTGCACAGTGCTCCAAGTGTGATATGGAGACTGGAACTGTATGCAGTGCTCCAAGTGTGATATGGAGACTGGAACTGTGCACAGTGCTCCAAGTGTGATTTGGAGACTGGAACTGTACACAGTGCTCCAAGTGTGATATGGAGACTGGAACTGTGCACAGTGCTCCAAGTGTGATATGGAGACTGGAACTGTGCACTGTGCTCCAAGTGTGATATAGAGACTGGAAATGTGCACCGTGCTCCAAGTGTGATATAGAGACTGGAACTGTGCACAGTGCTCCAAGTGTGAAATGGAGACTGGAACTGTGCACAATGCTCTACGTGTAATATGGAGACTGGATCTATACACAGTGCTCCAAGTGTGATTTGGAGACTGGAACTGTACACAGGGCTCCAGATATGAAATTGAGACCGGAACTGTGCACTGTGCTCCAAGTGTGATATGGAGACTGGAACTGTGCTCTGTGCTCTATGTGTGATTTGGAGACTGGAAATATAGACAGTGCTCCAAGTGTGATATGGAGACTGGAACTGTGCATAGTGCTCCAAGCGTGATATGGAGACTGGAACTGTACACAGTGCTCCAAGTGTGATTTGGAGACTGGAACTGTACACAGTTATCTAAATCTGAAATGGAGATCGGAACTGTGCACTTTGCTCCAAGTGTGATATGGAGACTGGAACTGTGCTCTGTGCTCCATGTGTGATTTGGAGACTGGAAATATACACAGTGCTCCAAGTGTGATATGCAGACTGGAACTGTGCATAGTTCTCCAAGCGTGATATGGAGACTGGAACTGTACACAGTGCTCCAGGTATGACATAGAGACTGGAACTGTGCACAATGCTCCAGGTGTGATATAGAGACTGGAATTGTACGCAGTGCTCCAAGTGTGATATCGAGACTGGAACTGTGCACAGTGCTCCAAGTGTGATATGGAGATTGGAACTGAGTACAGTGCTCCAAGTGTGATATGGAGACTGCAACTGTGCACAGTGCACCAAGTGTGATATGGATACTGGAACTGTACACAGTGCTCCAAGTGTGATATGGAGATCGGAACCGTATACAGTGCTCCAAGTGTGATATAGAGACTGGAACCGTGCACCGTGCTCCAAGTGTGATATAGAGACTGGAAATGTGCACCGTGCTCCAAGTGTGATATAGAGACTGGAACTGTGCACAGTGCTCCAAGTGTGAAATGGAGACTGGAACTGTGCATAATGCTCTACTTGTAATATGGAGACTGGAGCTGTGCACAGTGCTCCATGTGTGATTTGGAGACTGGAACTGTACACTGGGCTCCAGATATGAAATAGAGACCGGATCTGTGCACTGTGCTCCAAGTGTGATATGGAGACTGGAACTATGCTCTGTGCTCCAAGCGTGATATGGAGACTGGAACTCTACACAGTGCTCCAAGTGTGATGTGGGTACTGGAAATGTACACAATGCTCCAAGTGTGATACGGAGATAGGAACTGTGCACAGTGCTCCGAGTGTGATATGGAGACTGGAACTGTGCATAGTTCTCCAAGCATGATATGGAGACTGAAACTGTACACAGTGCTGCAAGTATGATCTGGAGACTGGAAGTGTACACAGTGCTCCAAGTGTGATATAGAGACTGGAACTGTGCACCGTGCTCCAAGTGTGATATAGAGACTGGAACTGTGCACAGTGCTCCAAGTGTGATTTGGAGACAGGAACTGTACACAGGGCTCCAAGTGTAATATGGAGACAGGAACTGTACACAGGACTCCAAGCAGGAAATGGAGACTGGAACTGTGCACAGTGTTCCAAGTGTGATTTGGAGACTGGAACTGTACACAGTGCTCCAAGTGTGATTTGGTGACCAGAACTGTGCACAGTGCTCCAAGTGAGAAATGGAGACCGGAACTGTGCACAGTGCTCCAAGTGTGATTTGGAGACTGGAACTGTGCACCGTGCTCCAAGTGTGATATAGAGAATGGAAATGTGCATAGTGCTCCTTGTGTGATTTGGAGACTGGAACTGTGCATAGTGCTCCAAGTGTGAAATGGAGACTGGAACTGTGCACAATGCTCTACGTGTAATATGGAGACTGGATCTCTACATAGTGCTCCAAGTGTGATTTGGAGACTGGAACTGTACACAGTTATCTAAATCTGAAATGGAGATCGGAACTGTGCACTTTGCTCCAAGTGTGATATGGAGACTGGAACTGTGCTCTGTGCTCTATGTGTGATTTGGAGACTGGAAATATACACAGTGCTCCAAGTGTGATATGGAGACTGGAACTGTGCATAGTGCTCCAAGCGTGATATGGAGACTGGAACTGTACACAGTGCTCCAAGTGTGATTTGGAGACTGGAACTGTACACAGTTATCTAAATCTGAAATGGAGATCGGAACTGTGCACTTTGCTCCAAGTGTGATATGGAGACTGGAACTGTGCTCTGTGCTCCATGTGTGATTTGGAGACTGGAAATATACACAGTGCTCCAAGTGTGATATGCAGACTGGAACTGTGCATAGTTCTCCAAGCGTGATATGGAGACTGGAACTGTACACAGTGCTCCAGGTATGACATAGAGACTGGAACTGTGCACAATGCTCCAGGTGTGATATAGAGACTGGAATTGTACGCAGTGCTCCAAGTGTGATATCGAGACTGGAACTGTGCACAGTGCTCCAAGTGTGATATGGAGATTGGAACTGAGTACAGTGCTCCAAGTGTGATATGGAGACTGCAACTGTGCACAGTGCACCAAGTGTGATATGGATACTGGAACTGTACACAGTGCTCCAAGTGTGATATGGAGATCGGAACCGTATACAGTGCTCCAAGTGTGATATAGAGACTGGAACCGTGCACCGTGCTCCAAGTGTGATATAGAGACTGGAAATGTGCACCGTGCTCCAAGTGTGATATAGAGACTGGAACTGTGCACAGTGCTCCAAGTGTGAAATGGAGACTGGAACTGTGCATAATGCTCTACTTGTAATATGGAGACTGGAGCTGTGCACAGTGCTCCATGTGTGATTTGGAGACTGGAACTGTACACTGGGCTCCAGATATGAAATAGAGACCGGATCTGTGCACTGTGCTCCAAGTGTGATATGGAGACTGGAACTATGCTCTGTGCTCCAAGCGTGATACGGAGACTGGAACTGTACACAATGCTCCAAGTGTGATATGGGTACTGGAAATGTACACAATGCTCCAAGTGTGATACGGAGATTGGAACTGTGCACAGTGCTCCGAGTGTGATATGGAGACTGGAACTGTGCATAGTTCTCCAAGCATGATATGGAGACTGAAACTGTACACAGTGCTGTAAGTATGATCTGGAGACTGGAAGTGTACACAGTGCTCCAAGTGTGATATAGAGACTGGAACTGTGCACCGTGCTCCAAGTGTGATATAGAGACTGGAATTGTGCACAGTGCTCCAAGTGTGATTTGGAGACAGGAACTGTACACAGGGCTCCAAGTGTAATATGGAGACAGGAACTGTACACAGGACTCCAAGCAGGAAATGGAGACTGGAACTGTGCACAGTGTTCCAAGTGTGATTTGGAGACTGGAACTGTACACAGTGCTCCAAGTGTGATTTGGTGACCAGAACTGTGCACAGTGCTCCAAGTGAGAAATGGAGACTGGAACTGTGCACAGTGCTCCAAGTGTGATTTGGAGACTGGAACTGTGCACCGTGCTCCAAGTGTGATATAGAGAATGGAAATGTGCATAGTGCTCCTTGTGTGATTTGGAGACCAGAACTGTGCATAGTGATCCAAGTGTGAAATGGAGACTGGAACTGTGCACAATGCTCTACGTGTAATATGGAGACTGGATCTCTACATAGTGCTCCAAGTGTGATTTGGAGACTGGAACTGTACACAGTTATCTAAATCTGAAATGGAGATCGGAACTGTGCACTGTGCTCCAAGTGTGATATGGAGACTGGAACAGTGCTCTGTGCTCCATGTGTGATTTGGAGACTGGAAATATACACAGTGCTCCAAGTGTGATATGCAGACTGGAACTGTGCATAGTTCTCCAAGCGAGATATGGAGACTGGAACTGTACACAGTTCTCCAAATATGACATACAGACCGGAACTGTGCACAATGCTCCAAGTGTGGTATAGAGACTGGAACTGTATGCAGTGCTCCAAGTGTGATATCGAGACTGGAACTGTGCACAGTGCTCCAAGTGTGATATGGAGACTGGAACTGTAGGCAGTGCTCCAAGAGTGATATGGAGACTGGAACTGTGCACAGTGCTCCAATTGTGATATGGAGACTGGAGCTGTGCACAGTGCTCCAAGTGTGATATGGAGACTGGAACTGTGCACAGTGCTCCAAGTGTGATATAGAGACTGGAACGGTGCACAGTGCTCCAAGTTTGATTTGGAGACTGGAACTGTAAACAGTGCTCCAAGTGTGATTTGGAGATCGGAACTGTGCACAGTGCTCCAAGTCAGAAGTGGAGACCAGAACTGTGCACAGTACTCCAAGTGTGAGATGGAGGCCTGAACTGTGGACACTACTCCAAGTGTGATATGGAGACTGGAACTGTACACAGTGCACCAAGCGTGATATGGAGACTGGAACTGTGCACAGTGCTCCAAGTGTGATTTGGAGACTGGAACTGTACACAGTGCTCCACATGTGATATGGAGACTGGAACTGTGCACAGTGCTCCAAGTGTGATGTGGAGACTGGAACTGTGCACTGTGCTCCAAGTGTGATATAGAGACTAGAAATGTGCACGGTGCTCCAAGTGTGATATAGAGACTGGAACTGTACACAGTGCTCCAAGTGTGATTTGGAGACTGGAACTGTGCACAGTGCTCCAAGTGTGATATGGAGACCGGAACTGTGCACCGTGCTCCAAGTGTGATATAGAGACTGGAACTGTACACAGTGCTCCAAGTGTGATATGGAGACTGGAACTGTGCACAGTGCTCCAAGTGTGATATGGAGACTGGAACTGTGCACTGTGCTCCAAGTGTGATATAGAGACTGGAAATGTGCACCGTGCTCCAAGTGTGATATAGAGACTGGAACTGTGCACAGTGCTCCAAGTGTGAAATGGAGACTGGAACTGTGCACAATGCTCTACGTGTAATATGGAGACTGGATCTATACACAGTTCTCCAAGTGCGATCTGGAGACTGGAACTGTACACGGGGCTCCAGATATGAAATTGAGACCGGAACTGTGCACTGTGCTCCAAGTGTGATATGGAGACTGGAACTGTGCTCTGTGCTCTATGTGTTATTTTGGAGACTGGAAATATACACAGTGCTCCAAGTGTGATATGGAGACTGGAACTGTGCATAGTGCTCCAAGCGTGATATGGAGACTGGAACTGTACACAGTGCTCCAAGTGTGATTTGGAGACTGGAACTGTACACAGTTATCTAAATCTGAAATGGAGATCGGAACTGTGCACTTTGCTCCAAGTGTGATATGGAGACTGGAACTGTGCTCTGTGCTCCATGTGTGATTTGGAGACTGGAAATATACACAGTCCTCCAAGTGTGAGATGCAGACTGGAACTGTGCATAGTTCTCCAAGCGTGATATGGAGACTGGAACTGTACACAGTGCTCCAGGTATGACATAGAGACTGGAACTGTGCACAATGCTCCAGGTGTGATATAGAGACTGGAATTGTACGCAGTGCTCCAAGTGTGATATCGAGACTGGAACTGTGCACAGTGCTCCAAGTGTGATATGGAGATTGGAACTGAGTACAGTCCTCCAAGTGAAATATGGAAACCACCACTGTGCAGAGTTCTCCAAGTGTGATTTGGCGACCAGATCTGTGCACATTCCTCCAAGTGTGAAATGGAGACCGGATCTGTACACAGTGCTCCAAGTTTGATGTGGAGACTGGAACTGTGCACAGTGCTCCAAGTGTGATTTGGTGACTGGAACTGTACACAGTGCTCCAAGTGTGATATGGAGACTGGAACTGTGCACAGTGCTCCAAGTGTGATATGGGGACTGGAACTGTAAACAGTGCTCCAAGTGTTATATGGAGACCCGAACTGTGCACTGTTCTCCAAGTGTGATTTGGAGACTGGAACTGTACACAGTGCTCCAAGTATGATATGGAGATCGGAACCGTATACAGTGCTCCAAGTGTGATATAGAGACTGGAACCGTGCACCGTGCTCCAAGTGTGATATAGAGACTGGAAATGTGCACCGTGCTCCAAGTGTGATATAGAGACTGGAACTGTGCACAGTGCTCCAAGTGTGAAATGGAGACCGGAACTGTGCACAATGCTCCAAGTGTGATATGGAGACAGGAACTGTTCACAGTGCTCCAAGTGTGATATGCGTACTGGAAATGTACACAATGCTCCAAGTGTGATATGGAGATTGGAACTGTGCACAGTGCTCCGAGTGTGATATGGAGACTGGAACTATACACAGTGCTCCAAGCGAGAAATGGAGACCGGAACTACACACAGTGCACCAAGCAGGAAATGGAGACTGGAACTGTGCACAGTGTTCCAAGTGTGATTTGGAGACTGGAACTGTACACAGAGCTCCAAGTGTGAAATGGAGACTGGAACTGTGCACAATGCTCTACGTGTAATATGGAGACTGGATCTCTACATAGTGCTCCAAGTGTGATTTGGAGACTGGAACTGTACACAGTTATCTAAATCTGAAATGGAGATCGGAACTGTGCACTGTGCTCCAAGTGTGATATGGAGACTGGAACAGTGCTCTGTGCTCCATGTGTGATTTGGAGACTGGAAATATACACAGTGCTCCAAGTGTGATATGCAGACTGGAACTGTGCATAGTTCTCCAAGCGAGATATGGAGACTGGAACTGTACACAGTGCTCCAAATATGACATAGAGACCGGAACTGTGCACAATGCTCCAAGTGTGATATAGAGACTGGACTGTATGCAGTTCTCCAAGTGTGATATGGAGACTGGAACTGTGCACAGTGCTCCAAGTGTGATATGGAGACTGGAATTGTGGACACTACTCCATGTGTGATTTGGAGACTGGAACTGTTCACAATGCTCCAAGTCTGATATGGAGACTGGAACTGTTCACAGTGTTCCAAGCGTCATATGGAGACAGGAACTGTACCCAGTGCTCCGAGTGTGATATGGAGACTGGAACTGTGCATAGTTCTCCAAGCATGATATGGAGACTGGAACGGTACACATTGTTCCAAGTATGATATGGAGACCGGAAGTGTACACAGTACTCCAAGTGTGATATAGAGACTGGAACTGTGCACAGTGCTCCAAGTGTGATATTGGGACTGGAACTCTACACAGTGCTCCAAGTGTAATATGGAGACCAGAACTGTGTAGAGTTCTCCAACTGTGATTTGGAGACCAGAACTGTGCACATTCCTCCAAGCGAGAAATGGAGAACGGAACAGTGCACAGTGCTCCAAGTGTGATTTGGAGACCAGAACTGTGCACATTCCTCCAAGTGTAATATGGAGAATGGAACTGTACACAGCGCTCCAAGTGTGATATGGAGACTGGAACAGTGGACACTACTCCAAGTTTGATATGGAGAATGGAACTGTACACAGTGCTCCAAGCGTGATATGGAGACTGGATTTGTGTACAGTGCACCAACCGTGATATGGAGACTGGAGCTGTGCAACATGCTCCAAGCGTGATATGGAGACTGGAACTGTGTACAGTGCTCTAAGTGTGAATTGGAGTGCAGAACTTTGCACATTCCTCCAAGAGTAATGTGGAGACTGGAACTGTACACAGTGCTCCAAGTGTTATATGGAGACTGGAACTGTACACAATGCACCAAGTGTGATATGGAGACTGCAGCTGTGCTACGTGCTCCAAGCGTGATACGGAGACTGGAACTGTCTACGATGCTCCAAGTGTGATGTGGAGACTGGAACTGTGCAAAGTGCTCCAAGTGTGATTTGGAGACTGGAACTGTACACAGTGCTCCAAGTGTGATATAGAGACTCGAACTGTGCAGCGTGCTCCAAGTGTGATATGGAGACTGGAACAGTGGACACTACTCCAAGTGTGATATGGAGACTGGAACTGTACACAGTGCACCAAGCATGATATGGAGACTGGATCTCTGCACAGTGCTCCAAGTGTGATATGGAGATTGGAACTGAGTACAGTGCTCCAAGTGTGATATGGAGACTGGAACTGTGCACAGTGCACCAAGTGTGACATGGAAACTGGAACTGAGTACAGTGCTCCAAGTGTAATATGGAAACCACCACTGTGCACAGTTCTCCAAGTGTGATTTGGAGACCAGATCTGTGCACATTCCTCCAAGTAAGAAATGGAGACCGGATCTGTGCACAGTGCCCCAAGTGTGATTTGGAGACTGGAACTGTAGACAGTGCTCCAAGTGCGATATGGAGACTGGAACTGTACACAGCGCTCCATGTGTGATATGGAGACCAGAACTATACACAGTGCTCCAAGCGAGAAATGGAGAAAGGAACTGTACACAGTGCTCCAAGTGAGAAACATAGACTGGAACTGTGCACAATGCTCCAAGTGTGATATGGAGACCGGAACAGTGCACAGTGCTCCAAGTGTGATATGGAGACCGGAACAGTGCACAGTGCTCCAAGTGTGATATGGAGACTGGAACAGAGCATAGTGCTCCAAGTGTGATATGGAGACTGGAACTGTACACAGTGCTCCAAGTGTGATTTGGGGACCAGATTTGTGCACATTCCTCCAAGCGAGAAATGGAGACCGGAACTGTGCACATTACTCCAAGTGTGATATGGAGACTGGAACTGTACACAATGCTCCAAGTATAATATGGAGACTGGAACTGGACACAGCGCTCCAAGTGTGATATGGAGACTGGAACAGTGGACACTACTCCAAGTTTGATATGGAGACTGGAACTGTACACAGTGCTCCAAGTGTGATTTGGAGTGCAGAACTGTGCACATTCCTCTAAGATTAAAATGGAGACTGGAACTGTACACAGTGCTCCAAGTGTGATATGGAGACTGGATCTGTGCACAGTGCTCCAAGTGTGATATGGAGACTGGATCTGTGCACAGTGCTCCAAGTGTGATATGGAGACTGGAGCTGTGCACAGTGCTCCAAGCGTGATATGGAGACTGGAACTGGCTACAGTGCTCCAAGTGTGATGTGGAGACTGGAACTGTGCAAAGAGCTCCAAGTGTGATTTGGAGACTGGAACTGTACACAGTGCTCCAAGTGTGATATAGAGACTCGAACTGTGCAGCGTGCTCCAAGTGTGATATGGAGACTGGAACAGTGTACACTACTCCAAGTGTAATATGGAGACTGGAACTGTACACAGTGCACCAAGCATGATATGGAGACTGGATTTATACACAGTTCTCCAAGAGTGATTTGGAGACCGGTACTGTGCACTGTGCTCCAAGTGTGATATGGAGATTGGAACTGTGCTCTGTGCTCTATGTGTGATTTGGAGACTGGAAATATACACAGTGCTGCAAGTGTGATATGGAGACTGGAACTGTGCATAGTGCTCCAAGCGTGATATGGAGAATGGAACTGTACACAGTGCTCCAAGTATGACATAGAGACCGGAACTGTGCACAATGCTACAAGTGTGATATAGAGACTGGAACTGTACGCAGTGCTCCAAGTGTGATATGGAGACTGGAACTGTACGCAGTGCTCCAAGTGTGATTTGGAGACCAGAACTGTGCACAGTGCTCCAAGTGAGAAGTGGAGACCAGAACTGTGCACAGTGCTCCAAGTGTGATATGGAGGCTGGAACTGTGGACACTACTCCAAGTGTGATATGGAGACTGGAAATGTACACAGTGCACCAAGCGTGATATGGAGACTGGAGCTGTGCAGAGTTCTCCAAGCGTGATATGGAGACCGGAACTGTGCACAGTTCTCCAACTGTGATTTGGAGACTGGAACTGTACATAGTGCACCAAGTGTGATTTGGTGACCAGAACTGTGTACAGTGCTGCAAGTGAGAAAGGGAGACCGGAACTGTGCACAGTGCTCCAAGTGTGATTTGGAGACTGGAACCGTACACAGTGCTCCAAGTGTGATTTAGAGACTCGGATTGTACACAGTGCTCCTAGTGTGATTTGGAGACCAGAACTGTGCACATTCCTCCAAGTGAGAAATGGAGACCGGAACAGTGCACAGTGCTCCAAGTGTGATTTGGAGACCGGAACTGTGCACAATGCTCCAAGTGTGATATGGAGACAGGAACTGTTCACAGTGCTCCAAGTGTGATATGGGTACTGGAAATGTACACAATGCTCCAAGTGTGAATTGGAGATTGGAACTGTGCACAGTGCTCCGAGTGTGATATGGAGACTGGAACTGTGCATAGTTCTCCAAGCATGATATGGAGACTGAAACTGTACACAGTGCTGCAAGTATGATCTGGAGACTGGAAGTGCACACAGTGCTCCAAGTGTGATTTGGAGACTGGAACTGTGCACCGTGCTCCAAGTGTGATATAGAGACTGGAACTGTGCACAGTGCTCCAAGTGTGATTTGGAGACAGGAACTGTACACAGTGCTGCAAGTGTAATATGGAGACAGGAACTGTACACAGGACTCCAAGTGTAATATGGAGACCGGAACTGTGCACAGTGCTCCAAGTGTGATATGGAGACTGGAATTGTGGACACTACTCCATGTGTGATTTGGAGACTGGAACTGTTCACAGTGCTCCAAGCGTGATATGGAGAATGGAGCTGTGCACAGTGCTCCAAGCGTGATATGGAGACTGGAACTGTGCACAGCGCTCTATGTGTAATATGGAGACTGGATCTCTACATAGTGCTCCAAGTGTGATTTGGAGACTGGAACTGTACACAGTTATCTAAATCTGAAATAGAGATCGGAACTGTGCACTGTGCTCCAAGTGTGATATGGAGACTGGAACTGTGCTCTGTGCTCCATGTGTGATTTGGAGACTGGAAATATACACAGTGCTCCAAGTGTGATATGCAGACTGGAACTGTGCATAGTTCTCCAAGCGTGATATGGAGTCTGGAATTGTGGACACTACTCCATGTGTGATATGGAGACTGGAACTATACACAGTGCACCAAGCGTGATATGGAGACTGGAGCTGTGCACAGTGCTACAAGCGTGATAAGGAGACTGGAACTGTACACAGTGCTCCAGGCGAGAAATGGAGACCGGAACTGTACGCAGTGCTCCAATCGCGAAATGGAGACTGGAACTCTGCACAGTGCTCCAACTGTGATTTGGAGACTGGAACTGTACACAGTGCTCCAAGTGTGATTTGGTGACCAGAACTGTGCACATTGCTCCAAGTGAGAAATGGAGACCGGAACTGTGCACAGTGCTCCAAGTGTGATTTGGAGACTGGAACTGTACACAGTGCTCCAAGTGTGATTTGGAGACTGGTACTGTACACAGTGCTCCTAGTGTGATTTGGAGACCGGAACTGTGCACAATGCTCCAAGTGTGATGTGGAGACTGGAACAGTGCACAGTGCTCCAAGTGTGATTTGGAGACCGGAACTGTGCACAATGCTCCAAGTGTGATGTGGAGACTGGAACTGTTCACAGTGCTCCAAGTTTGATATGGGTACTGGAACTGTACACAATGCTCCAAGTCTGATATGGAGACTGGAACTGTTCACAGTGTTCCAAGCGTCATATGGAGACAGGAACTGTACCCAGTGCTCCGAGTGTGATATGGAGACTGGAACTGTGCATAGTTCTCCAAGCATGATATGGAGACTGGAACGGTACACATTGTTCCAAGTATGATATGGAGACCGGAAGTGTACACAGTACTCCAAGTGTGATATAGAGACTGGAACTGTGCACAGTGCTCCAAGTGTGATATTGGGACTGGAACTCTACACAGTGCTCCAAGTGTAATATGGAGACCAGAACTGTGTAGAGTTCTCCAACTGTGATTTGGAGACCAGAACTGTGCACATTCCTCCAAGCGAGAAATGGAGAACGGAACAGTGCACAGTGCTCCAAGTGTGATTTGGAGACCAGAACTGTGCACATTCCTCCAAGTGTAATATGGAGAATGGAACTGTACACAGCGCTCCAAGTGTGATATGGAGACTGGAACAGTGGACACTACTCCAAGTTTGATATGGAGAATGGAACTGTACACAGTGCTCCAAGCGTGATATGGAGACTGGATTTGTGTACAGTGCACCAACCGTGATATGGAGACTGGAGCTGTGCAACATGCTCCAAGCGTGATATGGAGACTGGAACTGTGTACAGTGCTCTAAGTGTGATTTGGAGTGCAGAACTTTGCACATTCCTCCAAGAGTAATGTGGAGACTGGAATTGTACACAGTGCTCCAAGTGTTATATGGAGACTGGAACTGTACACAATGCACCAAGTGTGATATGGAGACTGGAGCTGTGCACAGTGCTCCAGGAGTGATATGGAGACTGGAACTGTGCACAGTGCACCAAGCGTGATATGGAGACTGGAGCTGTGCAACGTGCTCCAAGCGTGATACGGAGACTGGAACTGTCTACAATGCTCCAAGTGTGATGTGGAGACTGGAACTGTGCAAAGTGCTCCAAGTGTGATATAGAGACTCGAACTGTGCAGCGTGCTCCAAGTGTGATATGGAGACTGGAACAGTGGACACTACTCCAAGTGTGATATGGAGACTGGAACTGTACACAGTGCACCAAGCATGATATGGAGACTGGATCTCTGCACAGTGCTCCAAGTGTGATATGGAGATTGGAACTGAGTACAGTGCTCCAAGTGTGATATGGAGACTGCAACTGTGCACAGTGCACCAAGTGTGACATGGAAACTGGAACTGTACACAGTGCTCCAAGTGTAATACGGAAACCACCACTGTGCACAGTTCTCCAAGTGTGATTTGGAGACCAGATCTGTGCACATTCCTCCAAGTAAGAAATGGAGACCGGATCTGTGCACAGTGCCCCAAGTGTGATTTGGAGACTGGAACTGTAGACAGTGCTCCAAGTGTGATATGGAGACTGGAACTGTACACAGCGCTCCATGTGTGATATGGAGACCAGAACTATACTCAGTGCTCCAAGCGAGAAATGGAGAAAGGAACTGTACACAGTGCTCCAAGTGAGAAACATAGACTGGAACTGTGCACAACGCTCCAAGTGTGATATGGAGACCGGAACAGTGCACAGTGCTCCAAGTGTGATATGGAGACTGGAACAGAGCATAGTGCTCCAAGTGTGATATGGAGACTGGACTGTACACAATGCCCCAAGTGTGATTTGGAGACTGGAACTGCGCACCGTGCTCCAAGTGTGATATGGAGACTGGAACTGTACACAGTGCTCCAAATATGAAATGGAGACCGGAACTGTGCACTGTGCTCCAAGTGTGATATGGAGACTGGAACTGTGCTCTGTGCTCCATGTGTGATTTGTGACTGGAATTATACACAGTGCTCCAAGTGTGATATGGAGACTGGAACTGTGCATAGTGCTCCAGCATGATATGGAGACTGGAACTGTACACAGTGCTCCAAGTGTAATATTGAGACCACAACTGTGCACAGTGCTCCAAGTGTGATTTGGGGACCAGATTTGTGCACATTCCTCCAAGCGAGAAATGGAGACCGGAACTGTGCACATTACTCCAAGTGTGATATGGAGACTGGAACTGTACACAATGCTCCAAGTATAATATGGAGACTGGAACTGGACACAGCGCTCCAAGTGTGATATGGAGACTGGAACAGTGGACACTACTCCAAGTTTGATATGGAGACTGGAACTGTACACAGTGCTCCAAGTGTGATTTGGAGTGCAGAACTGTGCACATTCCTCTAAGATTAAAATGGAGACTGGAACTGTACACAGTGCTCCAAGTGTGATATGGAGACTGGATCTGTGCACAGTGCTCCAAGTGTGATATGGAGACTGGATCTGTGCACAGTGCTCCAAGTGTGATATGGAGACTGGAGCTGTGCACAGTGCTCCAAGCGTGATATGGAGACTGGAACTGGCTACAGTGCTCCAAGTGTGATGTGGAGACTGGAACTGTGCAAAGAGCTCCAAGTGTGATTTGGAGACTGGAACTGTGCACAGTGCTCCAAGTGTGATATAGAGACTCGAACTGTGCAGCGTGCTCCAAGTGTGATATGGAGACTGGAACAGTGTACACTACTCCAAGTGTAATATGGAGACTGGAACTGTACACAGTGCACCAAGCATGATATGGAGACTGGATTTATACACAGTTCTCCAAGAGTGATTTGGAGACCGGTACTGTGCACTGTGCTCCAAGTGTGATATGGAGATTGGAACTGTGCTCTGTGCTCTATGTGTGATTTGGAGACTGGAAATATACACAGTGCTGCAAGTGTGATATGGAGACTGGAACTGTGCATAGTGCTCCAAGCGTGATATGGAGAATGGAACTGTACACAGTTCTCCAAGTATGACATAGAGACCGGAACTGTGCACAATGCTACAAGTGTGATATAGAGACTGGAACTGTACGCAGTGCTCCAAGTGTGATATGGAGACTGGAACTGTACGCAGTGCTCCAAGTGTGATTTGGAGACCAGAACTGTGCACAGTGCTCCAAGTGAGAAGTGGAGACCAGAACTGTGCACAGTGCTCCAAGTGTGATATGGGAGGCTGGAACTGTGGACACTACTCCAAGTGTGATATGGAGACTGGAAATGTACACAGTGCACCAAGCGTGATATGGAGACTGGAGCTGTGCAGAGTGCTCCAAGCGTGATATGGAGACTGGAACTGTGCACAGTTCTCCAACTGTGATTTGGAGACTGGAACTGTACATAGTGCACCAAGTGTGATTTGGTGACCAGAACTGTGTACAGTGCTGCAAGTGAGAAAGGGAGACCGGAACTGTGCACAGTGCTCCAAGTGTGATTTGGAGACTGGAACCGTACACAGTGCTCCAAGTGTGATTTGGAGACTCGGATTGTACACAGTGCTCCTAGTGTGATTTGGAGACCAGAACTGTGCACATTCCTCCAAGTGAGAAATGGAGACCGGAACAGTGCACAGTGCTCCAAGTGTGATTTGGAGACCGGAACTGTGCACAATACTCCAAGTGTGATATGGAGACAGGAACTGTTCACAGTGCTCCAAGTGTGATATGGGTACTGGAAATGTACACAATGCTCCAAGTGTAAATTGGAGATTGGAACTGTGCACAGTGCTCCGAGTGTGATATGGAGACTGGAACTGTGCATAGTTCTCCAAGCATGATATGGAGACTGAAACTGTACACAGTGCTGCAAGTATGATCTGGAGACTGGAAGTGTACACAGTGCTCCAAGTGTGATTTGGAGACTGGAACTGTGCACCGTGCTCCAAGTGTGATATAGAGACTGGAACTGTGCACAGTGCTCCAAGTGTGATTTGGAGACAGGAACTGTACACAGTGCTCCAAGTGTAATATGGAGACAGGAACTGTACACAGGACTCCAAGTGTAATATGGAGACCGGAACTGTACACAGTGCTCCAAGTGTGATATGGAGACTGGAATTGTGGACACTACTCCATGTGTGATTTGGAGACTGGAACTGTTCACAGTGCTCCAAGCATGATATGGAGACTGGAGCTGTGCACAGTGCTCCAAGCGTGATATGGAGACTGGAACTGTGCACAGCGCTCTACGTGTAATATGGAGACTGGATCTCTACATAGTGCTCCAAGTGTGATTTGGAGACTGGAACTGTACACAGTTATCTAAATCTGAAATGGAGATCGGAACTGTGCACTGTGCTCCAAGTGTGATATGCAGACTGGAACTGTGCATAGTTCTCCAAGCTTGATATGGAGTCTGGAATTGTGGACACTACTCCATGTGTGATATGGAGACCGGAACTGTACACAGTGCACCAAGCGTGATATGGAGACTGGAGCTGTGCACAGTGCTACAAGCGTGATAAGGAGACTGGAACTGTACACAGTGCTCCAGGCGAGAAATGGAGACCGGATCTGTACACAGTGCTCCAATCGCGAAATGGAGACTGGAACTCTGCACAGTGCTCCAACTGTGATTTGGAGACTGGAACTGTACACAGTGCTCCAAGTGTGATTTGGTGACCAGAACTGTGCACATTGCTCCAAGTGAGAAATGGAGACCGGAACTGTGCACAGTGCTCCAAGTGTGATTTGGAGACTGGAACTGTACACAGTGCTCCAAGTGTGATTTGGAGACTGGTACTGTACACAGTGCTCCTAGTGTGATTTGGAGACCGGAACTGTGCACAATGCTCCAAGTGTGATGTGGAGACTGGAACAGTGCACAGTGCTCCAAGTGTGATTTGGAGACCGGAACTGTGCACAATGCTCCAAGTGTGATATGGAGACTGGAACAGTGGACACTACGCCAAGTGTGATATGGAGACTGGAACTGAACACAGTGCACCAAGCATGATATGGAGACTGGATCTCTGCACAGTGCTCCAAGTGGGATATGGAGATTGGAACTGTGCACAGTGCACCAAGTGTGATATGGAAACTGGAACTGTACACAGTGCTCCAAGTGTAATATGGAAACCACCACTGTGCACAGTTCTGCAAGTGTGATTTGGAGACCAGATCTGTGCACATTCCTCCAAGTGAGAAACGGAGACCCGAACTGTGCACAGTGCTCCAAGTGTGATTTGGAGACTGGAACTGTAGACAGTGCTCCAAGTGTGATATGGAGACTGGAACTGTACACAGCGCTCCAAGTGTGATATGGAGACTGAAACTATGCACAGTGCTCCAAGTGAGAAATGGAGAAAGGAACTGTACACAGTGCTCCAAGTGAGAAACATAGACTGGAACTGTGCACAATGCTCCAAGTGTGATATGGAGACCGGAACAGTGCACAGTGCACCAAGTGTGATAGGGAGACTGGAACAGGGCATAGTGCTCCAAGTGTGATATGGAGACTGGACTGTACACAATGCCCCAAGTGTGATTTGGAGACTTGAACTGCGCACCGTGCTCCATGTGTGATATGGAGACTGGAACTGTGTACAGTGCTCCAAGTGTGATATGGAGACTGGAATTGTGCTCTGTGCTCCATGTGTGATTTGGAGACTGGAACTGTACACAGTTCTCCAAGTGTGATTTGGGGACCAGATCTGTGCACATTCCTCCAAGCGAGAAATGGAGACCGGAACTGTGCACATTACTCCAAGTGTGATTTGGAGACTGGAACTGTACACAGCGCTCCAAGTGTGATATGGAGACTGGAACTATACACACTGCTCCAAGCGAGAAACATAGACTGGAACTGTGCAAAATGGTCCAAGTGTGATGTGGAGACTGGAACTGTAGACAGTGCTGCAAGTGTGATATAGAGACTTGAATTGTGCACAGTGCTCCACGTGTGATATAGAGACTCGAACTGTGCACAGTGCTCCAAGTGTCATATAGAGACTCAAACTGTGCACAGTTCTCCAACTGTGATTTGGAGACTGGAACTGTACACAGTGTTCCAAGTGTGATGTGGAGACTGGAACTGTGCGCAGTGTTCCAAGTGTGATTTGGAGACTGGAACTGTACACGGTGCTCCAAGTATGATATCGAGACAAGAACTGTACACAGTGCTCCAAGTATGATATGGAGACCGGAACTGTGCGCTGTGATCCAAGTGTGATATAGAGAACTGGAACTGTGCTCTGTGCTCCATGTGAAATTTGGAGACCAGAACTGTACACAGTGCTCCAAGTGTGATATGGAGACTGGAAACATGCACTGTGCTCTTTGTGTGATTTGGAGATTGGAACTGTACACAGTGCTCCAAGTGTGATATGGAGACTGGAACTGTAAACAGTGCTCCAAGTGTGATATGGAGCCCGGAACCGTGGAAACTACTCCAGGTGTGATATGGAGACTAGAACTGTACACAGTGCACCAAGCGTGATATGGAGACTGGAGCTGTGCACAGTGTTCCAAGCGTGAAATGGAGACTGCAAATGCGTACAGGGTTCTAAGTGTGATATAGAGACTGAAACTGTGCACTGTGCTCCTTGTATGATTTGGAGACTGGAACTTTACACAGTGCTCCAAGTGTGACATGGAGACTGGAACTGTGCACAATGCTCCAAGTGTGATTTGGAGACTGGAACTGTACAGAGTGCTCCAAATATGATATGGAGACTGGAATTGTGCACAGTGCTCCAAGTGTGATATGGAGACCGGAACTGTGCACAGTGCTCCAAGTGTGATATGGAGACCGGAACTGTGCACAATGCGCCAAATGTGATATGGAGACTGGAACGGTGCACAGTGCTCCAAGTGTGATATGGAGACAGGAACTGTACACAGTGCTCCAAGCGAGAAATGGAGTCTGGAACTGTGCACAGTTCTCCAAGTGTGATGTGGAGACCGGAACTGTGCACAGTGCTCCAAGTGTGATATGGAGGCTGGAACTGTATACAATGCACCAAGCGTGATATGGAGACTGGAGCTTTGCACAGTGCTCCAACCATGATATGGAGACCAGAACTGTGCACATTCCTGCAAGTGAGAAATGGAGACCAGAACTGTGCACAGTGCTCCAAGTGTGATTTGGAGACCAGAACTGTGCACAGTGCTCCAAGTGTGATTTGGAGACCAGAAATGTGCACAGTGCTCCAAGTGATAAATGGAGACCGGAATTGTGCACAGTGCTCCAAGTGTGATTTTGCAACTGGAACTGAGCACAGTGCTCCAAGTGTGATATGGAGACTGGAACTGTACACAATGCTCCAAGTGTGATATGGAGACTGGAACTGTGCACAGTGCTCCAAGTGATTTGGAGACTGGAACTGTACACAGTGCTCCAAGTGTGATATGGAGACTGGAACTGTGCACAGTGCTCCAAGTGTGATTTGGAGACTGGAACTGTGCACAGTGCTCCAAGTCAGAAGTGGCGACCAGAAATGTGCACAGTTCTCCAAATGTGACATGGAGGCTGGAACTGGGGACACTACTGCAAGTGTGATATGGAGACTGGAACTGTACACAGTGCACCAAGCGTGATATGGAGACTGGAACTGTGCACAGTGCTCCGAGCGTGATATGGAGACTGGAGCTGTGCACAGTGCTCCAAGCGTGATATGGAGACTGGAACTGTGTACAGTGCTCCAAGTGTGATGTGGAGACTGGAACTGTGCGCAGTGCTCCAAGTGTGATTTGGAGACTGGAACTGTACACGGTGCTCCAAGTATGATATGGAGACAAGAACTGTACACGGTGCTCCAAGTATGGTATGGAGACCGGAACTGTGCACTGTGATCCAAGTGTGATATAGAGAACTGGAACTGTGCTCTGTGCTCCATGTGAAATTTGGAGACCGCAACTGTACACAGTGCTCTAAGTGTGATATGGAGACTGGAACTGTGCGTAGAGCTCCAAGCGTGATATGGAGACTGGAACAGTGCACAGTGCTCCAAGTATGACATGGAAACCGGAAATTTACACAGTGCTCCAAGTGTGATATGGAGACCGGAACTGTGCACAGTGCTCCAAGTGAGAAGTGGAGACCAGAACTGAGCACAGTGCTCCAAGTGTGATATGGAGGCTGGAACTGTGGACACTACTCCAGGTGTGATATGGAGACTAAAGCTGTACATGGTGCACCAAGCGTGATATGGAGACTGGAGCTGTGCACAGTGCTCCAAGTGTGATTTGGAGACTGGAACTGTGTACAGGGTTCCAAGTGTGATGTGGAGACTGGAACTGTGCACAGTAGTCCAAGTGTGATGTGGAGACTGGAATTGTACACAGTGCTCCAAATATGATATGGAGACTGGAACTATACACAGTGCTCCAAGTGTGATTTGGAGACTGGAACTATACACAGTGCTCCAAGTGTGATTTGGAGACTGGAACTGTGTACAGTGCTCCAAGTGTGATTTGGGGACTGGAACTGTGCACAATGCTCCAAGTGTGACATGGAGACCGGAACTGTGCACAGTGCTCCAAGTGTGATTTGGAGACTGGAACTGTGCACAGTGCTCCAAGTGTGATATGGAGACAGGAACTGTGCACAGTGCTCCAAGTGTGATATGGAGACAGGAACTGAGCACAGTTCTCCAAGCGTGATATGGAGACTGGAACTGTGCACAGTGCTTTAAGTGTGATTTGCAGACTGGAACTGTCCACAGTGCCCCAAGTGTGATATGGAGACCGGAAATATACACAGTCCTCCAAGCAAGAAATGGAGACTGGAACTGTGCACAGTGCTCCAAGTGTGATATAGGGACTCGAACTGTGCAGCGTGCTCCAAGTGTGATATAGAGACTGGAACTGTGCACAGTGCTCCAAGTGTGATTTGGAGACCGGACTGTACACAGAGCTCCAAGTGTGATATGGAGACCAGAACTGTGCACATTCCTCCAAGTGTGATATGGAGACCGGACTGTACACAATTCTCCAAGTGTGATTTGGAGACCAGAACTGTGCACAGTGCTCCAAGTGGGAAATGGAGACCGGAACTGTGCGCAGTGCTCCAATTGTGATTTGGAGACCTGAACTGTACATATTCCTCCAAGTGTGATATGGAGACCGGACTGTACACAATGCTCCAAGTGTGATTTGGAGACCAGAACTGTACACAGTGCTCCAAATGTGATAAAAGACCAGAATTGTGCACAGTGCTCCAAGTGTGATATGGAGACCGGAACTGTGCACAATGCTACAAGTGTGACATGGAGACCAGAACTGAGCTCAGTGCTCCAAGTGTGATATGGAAACCGGAACTGTGCACAATGCTCCAAGTGTGATATGGAGACAGGAACTGTGCCTAGTGCTCCAAGCGTGATATGGAGACTGGAACTGTCCACAGTGCTCCAAGTGTGATATGGAGACCGGGACTGTACACAGTGCGCCAAGCGAGAAATGGAGACTGGAACTGTGCACAGTGCTCCAAGTGTGATATGGAGACTAGAACTGTGCACAGTGCTCCAAGAGTGATATTGAGGTTGGAACTGTACACAATGCACAAAGCATGATATGGAGACTGGAGCTTGGCACTGTGCACCAAGTTTGATATGGAGACTGGAACTGTGCTCTGTGCTCCATGTGTGATTTGGAGACTGGAACTGTACACAGTGCTCCAGGTGTGATATAGAGACCGGACTGTACACAATGCTCCAAGTGTGATTTGGAGACTGGAACTGTACACAGTGCTCCAAGTTTGATATGGAGACTGGAACTATACACAGTGCTCCAAGTGTGATATGGAGACTCGAACTGTGCACAGTGCTCCAAGCCTGATATGGAGACTGGAATTGTGCATAGTGCTCCAAGTGTGATATGGGGACTGGAACTGTACATAGTGCTCCAAGAGTGTTATGGAGACTGGAACTGTGCACAGTGCTCCAAGCGTGTTATGGAGACTGGAACTGTGCACAGTGCTCCAAGTGTGATATGGAGACTGGAACTGTGCACATTCCTCCAAGCGTGATATGGAGACTGGAACTGTGCACAGTGCTCCAAGCGTGATTTGGAGACTGGAACTGTGCACATTCCTCCAAGCGTGATATGGAGACTGGAGCTGTGCACAGTGCTCCAAGCGCGAAATGGAGACTGGAACTGTGCACAGTGCTCCAAGCGTGATATGGAGACTGGAACTGTGCACAGTGCTCTGAATTCGGTTGAACCTTTTTGCTTGGGTGGAATCAGTATAATCGGTTTGTGTCATGAATGTTTATGACACAATATTTACAGCACTGAAACAGGCCATTCAACCCAACATGTGCCTGTACTTCAGATTGAGGGGCTCCTACTTCTCTGATGAGTCACACTTTTCTGGGCACATTTAATGAACTGTCCCTTGTGAGTTTCCAGTTCACCAGCCAGGCCAAGGCTCTGGTGCAACTAGATCTTAAAACCCTTTCCTTGCCCTGAGAAGGGCCAATCGTGGGAGAGGGCAGCATGCCGATGAGTCTAGTCACTCCTCATTAGGAATTCTTATGCCTCCCTGACCTTAGTGAGTCCTGAAGGTGGTTGGATAGGTAGGTGAGGTGGTCAAGAGGTTTTAAGGGATACTTTGCTTTATTAGCCCAGGTGTAAAACGTAAGAGCTGTGAGGTGATGCTGGAACTGAATAAAACACTAGTTATGCCACATCGCAGTGCTGAGGTTTACAGGGCAACGACTGGAGAATTTCAGCGATAGAGATTATATGGGCTGGGGCTGTTTCTTTTGGAACAGAGGAGGCTGAACTGGGGTGGTTAAGATGATGAGTCTAGGTAGAGTGGATAGGGAGGCCCTATTCCTTTTGGCTGAGGGATCCATAACCAGGGGGCATAGATTTAGGGTAAGAGGTGAGAGGTTTACAAGGGCCTCGATGAGAAATGTTTTCACCCAGAGGGTGGTGAGGGACCTGGAACTCACTGACTGAAGGTGTGGTAGAGGCTGAAACCCTCTTAACACTTAAAAGAAGTACTTCTTGAAAGGTCAAAATCTACAGGGCTATGGCCCAAGAGACAGAGGTGGATTTAGGGTGGATGCCTAGGAGCCGACGCAATGGGCCGAAGGGCCTCATTACATGCTGTAAATTTCTCAGATTCTCTGGCGGAGTGGTGGGTGGTCAAACAAAGGCCCTGCCTTGCTGAAAGCGATGGTTATGGGGCGTAGTCAAGGTCCTAGACTGAATTCCAGTCCAAGATCCGAAAGTGGATCAGAGGAGCAGCCTTAGCAGAGTGATGAATGGAAGGCCTCCATGATCTTGAGACCTGGCTTGATGGAGGCAACTGAGAAGTGGGCACCTTCCCGTGATCCACTATGCCCTTCAATCTGGCCTTTTTTTAATTCGTTCATGGTATGTGGGTGTCGCTGGCTGGCCCAGCATTTATTGCCCATCCCTAATTGCCCCTTGAGAAGGTGGTGGTGAGCTGCCTTCTTGAGCCGCTGCTGTCCCTGTGGTGTAGGTACACCCACAGCGCTGTTAGGGAGGGAGAGCTCCAGGATTTTGACGCAGCGACAGTGAAGGAACGGCCGATATATTTCCAAGTCAGGATGGTGAGTGGCTTGGAGGGGAACTTCCAGGTGGTGGTGTTCCCATGTGTCTGCTGCCCTTATCCTTCTAGATGGTAGAGGTCGTGGATTTGGAAGGTGCTGTCAAAGGAGCCTTGGTGAGTTGCTACAGTGCATCTTGTCGATGGTACACACACTGCTGCTACTGTGCATCAGTGGTGGAGGGAGTGAATGTTTGTGGATGTGCTGCCTCCTGCTTTTCACTCTGCTTTTACCTCCTGGGGTCTGTGGTTCCTGCTGGAATCTCGCCTGATGTTTGCTATGGTCAGTGAGAGTTCTCGGGACTGTCGGACTCAACAATTAACCGAGGGCCCAGCCTTCCCAGTCTCAGGCGGATGTAAAAGATCCCAACGGGAGAAGAGCAGAGGGGGTGGGGGGGAAGCGGTGTGGTGGGTCGTCCCTGAGCGCTGTGGCCTAACTCAGCCTACATTACGTGCAAAGATAAATATCGTCGAAAACAGAATATCTCTTTACTTATCACTTTTACTGATTGTGGGAGCTTGCTGTGCCCAGATTAGCTGGCACATTCTCCACATTACAATGCACCCGCAATATCAGGAGTTGAATGCAGTTCAGTCTTTCGCAATCTGCCCATTGTCACTGGTGAGCTCCAATATCTGACGCCTCTTTTCTATTTCCATCTTGTCTCGTTCGCTAACCCCGTCAATCAAACGCCCCGACGCCCAAGTTCCTGCTGGGCCGGACACTTCCAGAGGTGGCATCCCACGCCAAGATGGGCACGGGAACCCCCCCCCCCACCCCCCCCACCCCAGCAAGGCGACACCCCCAAACTCAGGTCCCAAGACACCCGGAGAGCCAGGTTCCGGGCCTGTGAACTGGGCCTCTACTACCGTCGACCCTTGACCTATCCAAATGGAGGGGCTCCTGTCCTCCAACAGCTTCAAAGGATTGAGGAGAACGGAGTCAGGCTCCCGATGGGACAGGTGGGCACACCCTCACCCCCCCCCCCACCTTCCCCCCCCACCTTCCCCCCACCCCCCCAACAGTGGCCTCAACTGCACCGTTTGCAACCGGACCCGCAAACTGACATTCACGCCACACAGGAGGCGGCACCAAACTAGACGCTGAACACACCCTCGGTGAAGTGACCGGAGGTTCCATCACCTCAGCCCTGCTGCCTCAATGTGTCGAAATGCCGAGTGGTTGCACCATCCACTCATTCTCCAAACTGTGGAGCTTGTCCCTCCCTCCCTCCCACAGTTTCCCCTTCCTCCCTCCTTCCCTCAGCCTTCGCTCTCTCCTCCCTCCTTCAGTCTCCTGGCCTCCCTCAGTCTTCCCCTCTCCCTCAATCTTCCTTCCCTCCCTCAATCAGTCATCCCCCTCCTTTCTTCCATTCCTCTATCTGCCCTCTCTCCTTTCTATCCTTTTCCCTCCCTCTCTCGTTTAGTTTTTGCTCTCTCTCCCTCCCTCAGCCTCCCCCTCTCTCCTTTTCTGCCTCCCTCGGCCTCACATTCTCCACCTCAGCCTCCTGACCTCCCTCAGCTTTTCCCTCTCTCCCTCCCTTTCTTCCTACTTCAGTCTCATGTTCCCTCCCCTCAGTCTTCCCTCTCTCTCCTTCCCTCAGTTTCCCCTCTCTCCCTCCTTTCCCCTGTCTTCCCTCTCTCCCTGTCTTCCTTATCTCCATCCCGTCCTCCTTCCTCTCTCTTTCCCTCAGCCTTCACTGTTTCCTTCCCTCCTTCAGTGTCCTGGCCTCCCTCAGTCATCCCTCTCTCCCTCAATCTTCCCTCCCTCAATCAGTCTTACCCCCTTACCCTCAATCTTCCTTCTCTCTTTTCTATCCTTTTCCCTCCCTCTCTCCCTTCGCTGTTGCACCCTCGCCTCCTCAGTCTTCCCTCTCTCCTTCCCTTTCTCCCTCGCACAGCCTCACATTCCCCCCCCCTCAGTCTCCCGACCTTCCTCCTCCCCTCAGCCTTCACCCTCTTCCCCCCAAACCAAGCTTCCTGACCTCCCTCAGTCTTACCCCCTCTCTTTCAGCCTTCATTCTTTTCATCCCTACCTCTGTCTTCCCTCCCTCCCTCAGTCTCCTCTCTCTCCTTCAATCTTCCCGCCTCCTTCACTCAGTCTCACACCCTCCCTCCCTCCCTCGCCTCCTTCATTCCTACAATGGACAAGTTTGGACAGTTCCCCCTTTGTGAGTTGCTGGGGTTGTCACACATTGTGTGAAACAGAAATTCAGGAGAGTCAGTCAGGAGAATATGATAAGACAACAGGGTAAACATGAGTATTAACATGTTAAAACACCCCAAGGCACGATCATTGAATGAAATTCGATCCCGAGCTATTCTGATTTGGAGAAAATTTGAACCAAAACTATTCAGCAGCATTGTAACGAGTATCAACAGCACGTGGACTGCAGCGCTTCAAGAAAGCAGCTCACCACCATCTTCTCAAGGGTAACTAGGGATGGGCAATGAAGGTAGCCTAGCCAGAGACACCCACGTCCCATTAATAATAGAGCCCAGTGTGAACTGACCGATCCCTCACAATCAGGCTCCAGATGACAATATCGCAAGCTTGCATTTTAACATTCTCTTGTTTTCAAATCTCTCTGTGGCCTTGCCCTCTCCCAATCTCCTCCAGCCCCACGGCCCTCCGAGATCTCTGCGCACCCCCAATTCCAACCGCTTGAGCATCCCTGATTTTAATCGCTCCACCGTTGGCATCTGGGCCTGCAGCTGCCTAGGCCCCAGGCTCTGGAATTCACTCCTTAAGCCTCCCCGCCTCTCTCTCTTGCTCCTTTAAGACGCTTGGTAAAACCTAACTCTTGAACCAAGCTCTTGGTCGCCCATCCCGATATCTCCTTATGTGGCTCAGTGTCAAACCTTGATTGATAGTCACTCCAGCAAAGGACCTTGTAAGGTTTTACTATGTTAGAGGCGCTATACAAATGCAAGTTGATGTTGTTTGAATCATTTCTCTTGAAGTTGTGACCTGATAGAGGGCTTTTAAATTAGAAAGAGATTTTGATAAGGTGCTTTTAAATTAGAAAGAGGTTTTGATAAGGTGCTTTTAAATTAGAAAAGGTGGGTGTAGAGAAAATGCTTGGGGAGATTCAAAACTCTGGGCCATAAATGTAAGGTGGTCACCAATAAATCCAAATGGGAATTCACGAGAGAGAGTGGTGAGAATGTGGAACTATCAGCAGAAAGCGGTTGAGGTGAACAGTATAGATACAGTTAAGGGGAAACATGAGGGATAAAGGAATAAATGATATGTTGATCGGGTGAGGTGAAGACCGGGTGGGAGGAGGCTCGTGTGGGGCAGAAATGCCAGCTTGGAGCAGATGGGCCGAATGGCCTTTTCTCTGCTGTACAGTCCATGTACAACAGAGAGCTAGTCTGCACATGCTAACCCCACCCCGCACCCCCCATTCCCCCCAACCACACATGCATGACCATCGGTCACTTATTTCTAAGTTGTGCTTTCACCGAGCGTTGACTTTGGTTTGCTGTTGTTACATTCTGCTATCTTACCTTCTAGACAGCCTCTGTTTTCCTTTAGGACAGAAGTGAGTTGCTTTGACAGGCCAAAACAGAGCCCTGTGACTGAAACAGCATCACGTGGAACATGATTTCCAGTCAGCTTTTACTTAAGTGTTGCAACGCGCTCAGTGTGTGAAATGAACTTCACACCCGGCTCAGGACTGTAGGAGACTTGGCCACAGACTTGCTCCATCTGAGAACCAATTCAGTTTTCAACCCCTTCTGAAGTGTTGACACTGGTGTGAAGAAAAAGCGACTGGTAAACATGCACGTTACAGAGCTGTGCAAACAGCCCGGGCTTCCAGTAACGTTGGCGGATGCAGTCATAATGTTCCTTCCAGTAATAATGATCTTAAACCACATCCTGTGATCCCCATCAGTCATTAGTGTGGTTGAGAAATTTGTCAGATTTTGCGGTTCAGGTTAAGGACAAAAGATTAAAAATATCAAAATAGGCTTGCATTCATGTAAGGATTTTAAAAAAGACCCGCATTTCATATAGGGCCTTTCACAACATCCTAAAGGGCTTCATGGACAGTGGGCCATGTGGGGAACGCAGCAGCCAATTTGTACACAGCAAGATCCCACGAACTTCCCATTGCCTGTTTTTTGTGAGGTCGATTGAGGCGTAAGCACTAGTCAGGGCACGAGGGAGGAGTTCCCCCACCGCCCCACCCCCCCCTTCCCTTCAAACCCTTCACTCCCACCCAAGAGGGTGGACTGGGCCGCAGTTCAACATTTCCTTGAGGAGGACTGTGCCTCCAAATGTGCCGCACCGCCTCCCCCTCCCCCACCCCCTCAGCGCAAGGGAGCGTCACCCCAAGAATGCTGTGCTCAATTGAGCCCCGAGGAGTGGGGCTCGAAAGCCCCCGATCTTCAGTCTGAAAGGTGGGAGCACTACCCACCGAGCCTTGGCTTGAACTCGGAAAGCACCGCCACCCTGAGGGTGAGTAATCCAGGCACATCTTTGCTCTGGATGCCCGATGCATGGAGCCCCGTGAGGATTGATTCAGCCCTGCGAGGATTGATTTATCCGCCTTGTCATGGAGGCAATTTTATCTTTATTTCAGCAAAAGAAACCGGACCGGACAAAGGCCTATTTGCTCTTTCAAACCTGCCCCTTCGCTCAGCAAAATCTCCTTTCTCCAATGCCACCCTTCATCCTTTGCCAACTCTGTTGGGGCGCGCTTTCTTCAGACAAGAATTGCAGCGACGGTTAGCAGCAGGGTGATGGAATGCCAACCGTGTTTCCCGAGCATCGATTCAGCACTGCTTGCGGCCGCTGTTAACAAAAGAACACTAGTGAAAACCTTTTACCACAATCAGGGACGCTTCCGCAGTACTGAGAACTCGTTTTCACTTCCAGGTTTATTAACTGGATTTAACATTTCAACTAACCCCCTTTTTATTCGTTCACAGGACATGGGCTCTCACTGGCTGGGCCCATCCCCTCTTTGCCCTCGTTCAGGGGCATTTAAGAATCAATGGCGTTGCTGGGGGGGCCTGGAGTCACATGGAGACTAGGCCCGTCCAGGTAAGGACAGCAGATTTCCTTCCCTAAAGGGCATTAGTGAAGCAGACGGGTTTTCAAAATGACTGATAATCATTACTCTTCCCCAATGTCAACTTTTTTATTGGGTTCTGCCATGGCTGCATTTGAACTAGGTCCCAGTAGCATTACCCTGGATCGTTCGTCTAGTGACAGTGACAATACCACTACCGCTTGAGATGGTGTAGCGGAGATTTACCAGGGTGCTTCCAGGGGCTGAGGGATTCTAGCGACAAGGTTGGGTTGGAGAAGCCGGGATTGCTCTGCTTGGGGTGAAGGAGGTTGGGGGTGGGGGGTGGGGTGGGGTGGGATCTGACAGAGGGGCACAAGGTTTATATAAGAAGGGGCAGAGTTTTACAGCCCTGTCGCAGCCTGATTCGGGTGATAGGCCTCCTAAGGTGAAAAGCGGGATCCTACATTGTGAATGGAGCCTCCAATTTGCCTTTGGCAGTAAAAAAATGGCGAGCCAACGGAAAGCCCATAGACTTCGGCTGGGCTGTAAAATCCTACCAGTGGGAGGTGCTGTAAAATTCAGCCCTGGGTAAAGAAAAGACGTTAGCTGTTGGCAGAAGAAGTAGGGGACACAGATGTGGGTAGGAGATACAGGGGGTGCGGGGTAGGAGGGGGATGTGAGGAAGAATATTTTGATGCAGTGGGTTGTAATGACCTGGAACTCGCTGCCCACGAAGGGAGGGTTGGGGGGGGGGTGGTGGAGGTGGGGGGAAGCGGAGACGATGAATGATTTCAAAAGGAAATTGGATGGATGCTCAAGGGAAATAAACTCGCAAAGGGATACGGGGATAGAGCAGGAGGGGGGGGTGGATTGGGAGCATGGATTGCTCTACGGAGAGCTAGCATGGGCTTGATGGGCAGAATGGCCTCTTTGACTGCCACAAGGAGCTTATGACGGATCATGGTAGGGAGAGGACAAATTGGCGAGGGGCTCAAGAGAGATTTTACCTGTGACGTTGACGCTAGAGCACACACACAACTTCCGCTTGGTTGTGCCGTCTCCAAGGCAACACTCGTAGTCGTCTCGTCGAGTGACAGAGCGGATCGGCATCTGGAGACCTCCCAGGCTCATGGTGCAATTCTCACCCCGGAGATCTCCTGTCGCTCCCCCTTCGCTGAGCTTGCAAAGCTGCTCAGGCGAGCCTTGACCGTGCCTACAGGACACGTCCAGCTCCTCGGAGTTGAAGCACTTTGGGTTGGAGGGCCATGTGGGGTCCTGCTTTCTCCCAGCTTCCACTGTGACCGGCGCAGGCATCACCCAGCAAAGCTCTGCACCTACGGAAGGAAAGCAACAGAGTCACGATGACGGATAAGTTAGATACGGCCATAGGTACGCACAAAACAGGAGCGGAAGTAGGCCATTCGGCCCCTCGAGCCTGTTCCACTGCCCAATACAATCATGGCTGACCCTTGGGCTTCAAACCCATTTTCCCACCCATTCCTCATATCTGTCGACCCCTTGAGAGACCAAAATTCTGTCTATCCCGGCCTTCCATTTTACCGACGATGGTGCCTCCACGTCCCTCTACGGGTAGAGAATTCCAAAAATTCACAGCGCTTTGAGCGAAGAAATTTCTCCTCATCTCAGTCCTAAATGTTCGGTCCCCTTATCGCGAGTCTGTGCCCCCGTGTTTTAGACCCCCCCCGACCAGCGGAAACAATCTCAGCGTCCACCCGGTCAAGCCCCTTCAGGGCCTTGTATGGTTCAATAAGGCCGCCTCTCGCTCTTCCAAACTCTAGGGAATACAGACCCAACTTACTCAGCCTCTCCTTATAGGATAATCCCCTCATCCCAGGGACCAGTTTAGTAAACCTGCGCTGTGCTGCCTCCAGTTGAGTGAGCCTTCGCTGTACCACTTCCAATGCAAGTATATCCTCCCTTAATCTTGGAGACCAAAGCTGTGTACAGTATTCCAGGTTTGGTCTCACCAAGGTCCTGTACAATTTTAGCAAGAGCTTCTAATTCCTGTACCCCAATCCCCTTGGAATCCAAGTCAACAGGCCATTTGCCTTCCTATTTGCTTGCTGTACCCGCAAGCTAACTTTCTGCATTCCATATCTTACAATTATAGAAAAGTACAGCATAGAGGCAGGCCTTTCAGCCCATCAGGTATGTGCCAGCCCTTTAGTAGAGCAATCCAGTCAGTCCTGCTCACCCACCCTCACTCTTCCCCAAGATCCCAGCTATTATTTTCTCTTTCAAGTATTTATCCAATTCCTATTTGAAAGGCACTTTTGAATCGGTCTCCACCGCCCTATGAGATAGTGCCCACCAAATTTTAACCACTCGTTGGGTAAAAAGCAGTTTTCCCTCATTTCACCTTTTGCCATAATTTTAAATCAGTGTCCGCTGATTCTTGACCCTTCAGCCACTGCAAGGATAAATCCCCTCCTTGTGTATTCTGTCAAAACCCTCCAAGCGTTCGAAAGCTGCCATCAAAAGTACCCCCCAAACCTGGTTTATTCCAAGCAGAGCATTCCGGTTCCTTAAAAGCAAAAAAAAAACTGCGGATGCTGGAAATCCAAAACAAAAACAGAAACAGAAATACCTGGAAAAACTCAGCAGGTCTGGCAGCATCGGCGGAGAAGAGTACAGTTGACGTTTCGAGTCCTCATGACCCTTCGACAGAACTGAGTAAAAATAGGAAAGGGGTGAAATATATCCACTCATCCAATTTATTTCACCTCTTTCCTATTTTTACTTAGTTCTGTTGAAGGGTCACGAGGACTCGAAACATCAACTGTGCTCTTCTCCGCCGATGCTGCCAGACCTGCTGAGTTTTTTCCAGGTATTTCTGTTTCTGTTTTCGCTTTTTCATTCCAGTTCCTTGTTCCCCGCCACATCACTTTAACCTTTCACCCTGGGTGTTGGTCTCGTAAAAAAAGACAGGGAGGAATTTGATGAGGCTGTTTTCCCAATTCTTTGTCCACATCGGTCGGGTAACTAGTGGGCAGTGTGGGACAAGGAATCCTGCAGATAATCCCACCTCCGACCTGCAATTGCATATGGCAAGGCTTTCCTCAGGCCATTTCATGAAGCTAAAGGCACTTTGTAAATAGAAGCTGCTCTTGCTTGCTCTGTGGTCAAGCTCCACAATATATCCCTTTAAGTTTGAATGTCGTGCACTTGCCAGTTTGTTAAATCTTTTATATTTCTTGGAACAGTGCAGAGATGACACTACTTTCTAAGCCTGCAACAGGTTTATCTGCAGTTCTTTAAAATAACTCTGCAATCACAACATGTCTCCTTTTCTGCTTGCAGCTCAGCTTCTTCTAAAGGCTCCCCTGTTTACCCAAGCTCTGAATCAGCGAATCAAGGAAGGTGGGCATAGATCAGTGGTCAGGCTCGTATTATCAAAAACAGATCAATTAAACCATTGAACACTACATTGACGTAGCTACTCGATGCCCTTTCAGATCTACTTACTTTGATGTACTTCCAACAATACCCTAGAGCAAACTGAGCTTGGATGTTCCGAGGTGAAACGAACATAACAGACGTAAGTGCCGCTGTCCTTCAATGTAACGCTCTTGAGGGTGAGACTTGCATTTCTCTCCTCATCCCAATCCGGCTGCATTACTGCCCTGATCTTGTTGATGGAAGGCAAGCCACCATTGACAGGGACTTCAGGCTGCTGGTGCACAACGACTTGACCATCTGAAAGCTCTTTCTGCCAGATAATACGATAAGGCTTTATTTCACCAGAAAAGGTACAAGGGAGAGCAACGTTACTTCCACACTGAGCGTTCAGGTCTGAGACAACTTCGTGACACGAAAACTGTCCTATGGAATCAATAAACATAATTAGTAAAGTTCCCTCAGCCTCCAGCCTCTTGGTACAATCTTAATGCCAACCAGTGCTCTGGCAAAAACACAGGTGCCACCACAATGAAGCTAAATGCCTCTCGACATGAAGACTGTGCACCAGCAAGTTTTCGTGAGGGACTCGAGAACAGAACACAGGCTAAATCTCCCTGTGCAGTGCTGAGGGAGTGCAGTACTGTCAAAGAGTCAGTGCTGAGGGAGTGCTGCAATGTCGGAGGGTCAGTACTGAGGGAGTGCCGTACTGTCGGAGGGTCAGTAGTGAGGGAGGGCTGTACTGTCGGAGAGTCAGAAGTGAGGGAGGGCTGTACTGTCGGAGAGTCAGTCCTGAGAGAGTGCTGCAGTGTCGGAGGGTCAGTACTGAGGGAGTGCCGTACTGTCGGAGGGTCAGTACTGAGGGAGTGCTGCAATGTCGGAGGGTCAGTACTGAGGGAGTGCTGCACTGTCGGAGAGACAGTCCTGAGGGAGTGCTGCACTGTCGGAGAGACAGTCCTGAGGGAGTGCTGCACTGTCGGCGGGTCTTTACTGAGGGAGTGCCGCACTGTCAGAGGGTCAGTACTGAGGGAGTGCCGCATTGTCGTAGAGTCAGTACTGAGCGAGTGCCGCACTATCAGAGGCTCAGTACTGAGGGAGTGCCACACTCTCAGAGGGTCAGTACTGAGGGAGTGCCGCACTGTCAGAGGGTCAGTACAGAGGGAGGGCCGCACTGTCAGAGAGTTAGTACTGAGGGAGCGCCGCACTGTCTGAGGGTCAGTACTGAGGGAGTGCTTCAATGTCGGAGGGTCAGTACTGAGGGAATGTGCAACTGCCGGATGGTCAGTATTGAGGGAGCATTGCACTGTCAGAGGGACAAAACTGAAGAAGTGCAGCTCTGTCGGAGGGTCAGGACTGAGGGAGTGTTGCACTGTCGGAGGCTCAGTACTGAGGGAGTGCTGCACTGTTGGAGGGTCAGTACTGAGGGCGTGTGCAACTGTCGGAGGGTCAGTACTGAGGGAGTATTGAAGTGTCGAATGGTCAATACTGAAGGAGCGCAGCACTGTCGGAGGGTCAGTACTGAGGGTGTGCAACACTGTCAGAGAGTCAGTACTGAGGGAGTGCCGCACTGTCGGAGGGTCAGTACTGAGGGAGCGCCGCACTGTCAATGAGTCAGTACTGAGGGACTGCTGCACTGTCAGGGTGTCAGTACTGAGGGATCGTCGCACGGTCAGAGGGTCAGTACTGAGGGAGTGCCGCCCTGCTAGAGGACCAGTACTGAGGGAGTGCTGCACTGTCGGAGGGTCAGTACTGAGGGAGCACCGCACTGTCAATGAGTCAGTACTGAGGGACTGCTGCACTGTCAGGGTGTCAGTACTGAGGGATCGTCGCACGGTCAGAGGGTCAGTACTGAGGGAGTGCCGCCCTGCTAGAGGACCAGTACTGATAGAGTGCTGCACTGTCGGAGGGTCAGTACTGAGGGAGCACCGCACTGCTAGAGGACCAGTACTGAGGGAGTGCTGCACTGTCGGAGGGTCAGTATTGAGGGATTGCCGCACTATCGGATGGTCAGTACTGAGGGAGTGCTGCACTGTCAGATGGTCAGTACTGAGGGAGCGCCGCGCTGTCGGAGGGTCAATACTCAGGGATGCCACATTGTCAGAGGGTCAGTACTGAGGGAGCGCCAAACTGCTAGAGGGCCAGTACTGAGGGAGTGCTGCACTGTCGGAGGGTCAGGACTGAGTGAGTGCTGCACTGTCGGAGGGTCTTTACTGAGGGAGTGCCACACTGTCAGAGGGTCAGTACTGAGGGAGTGCTGCACTGTCGGAGGGTCAGTACTGAGGGAGTGCCGCACTGACAGAGGGTCAGAAAAGTGGGAGTTTTGCACTGTCAGGGAGTCCGTACTGAGGGAGCGCCGCACTGTCAATGAGTCAGTACTGAGGGATCGTCGCACAGTCAGAGGGTCAGTACTGAGGGAGTGCTGCACTGCTAGAGGACCAGTACTGAGGGAGTGCTGCACTGTCAGAGGGTCAGTACTGAGGGAGCACCGCACTGTCGGAGGGTCAGTACTGAGCGAGTGCTGCACTGTCGGAGGGTCAGTACTGAGGGACCGCCGCAATGTCAATGAGTCAGTACTGAGGGATCGTCGCACGGTCAGACGGTCAGTACTGAGGGAGTGCTGCACTGTCGGAGGGTCAGTACTGAGGGACCGCCGCGCTGTCAATGAGTCAGTACTGAGGGATCGTCGCACGGTCAGACGGTCAGTACTGAGGGAGCGCCGCGCTGTCAGAGCGTCAAAACTGAAGGAGCGCAGCTCTGTCGGAGGGTCAGTACTGAGGGAGTGCTGCACTGTCAGAGGGTCTGTACTGAGGGAGGGCCGCACTGTCAGAGGGTCTGTACTGAGGGAGGGCCGCACTGTCAGAGGGTCAGTACTGAGGGAGTGCCGCACTGTCAGAGGGTCAGTACTGAAGGAGTGCTGCACTGTCAGAGGGTCAGTACTGAGGGAGTGCTGCACTGTCAGAGGATCAGTACTGAGGGAGTGCTGCACTGTCAGAGGGTCAGTACTGAGGGAGTGCTGCACTGTCAGAGGGTCAGTACTGAGGGAGTGCTGCACTGTCAGAGGGTCAGTACTGAGGGAGTGCTTCAATGTCGGAGGGTCAGTACTGAGGGAATGTGCAACTGCCGGATGGTCAGTATTGAGGGAGCATTGCACTGTCAGAGGGACAAAACTGAAGAAGTGCAGCTCTGTCGGAGGGTCAGGACTGAGGGAGTGTTGCACTGTCGGAGGCTCAGTACTGAGGGAGTGCTGCACTGTTGGAGGGTCAGTACTGAGGGCGTGTGCAACTGTCGGAGGGTCAGTACTGAGGGAGTATTGAAGTGTCGAATGGTCAATACTGAAGGAGCGCAGCACTGTCGGAGGGTCAGTACTGAGGGAGTGCTGCACTGTCGGAGGGTCAATACTGAGGGTGTGCAACACTGTCAGAGAGTCAGTACTGAGGGAGTGCCGCACTGTCGGAGGGTCAGTACTGAGGGAGCGCCGCACTGTCAATGAGTCAGTACTGAGGGACTGCTGCACTGTCAGGGTGTCAGTACTGAGGGATCGTCGCACGGTCAGAGGGTCAGTACTGAGGGAGTGCCGCCCTGCTAGAGGACCAGTACTGATAGAGTGCTGCACTGTCGGAGGGTCAGTACTGAGAGAGCGCCAAACTGCTAGAGGACCAGTACTGAGGGAGTGCTGCACTGTCGGAGGGTCAGGACTGAGTGAGTGCTGCACTGTCGGAGGGTCTTTACTGAGGGAGTGCCACACTGTCAGAGGGTCAGTACTGAGGGAGTGCTGCACTGTCGGAGGGTCAGTATTGAGGGATTGCCGCACTATCGGATGGTCAGTACTGAGGGAGTGCTGCACTGTCAGATGGTCAGTACTGAGGGAGCGCCGCGCTGTCGGAGGGTCAGGACTGAGTGAGTGCTGCACTGTCGGAGGGTCTTTACTGAGGGAGTGCCACATTGTCAGAGGGTCAGTACTGAGGGAGCGCCAAACTGCTAGAGGGCCAGTACTGAGGGAGTGCTGCACTGTCGGAGGGTCAGGACTGAGTGAGTGCTGCACTGTCGGAGGGTCTTTACTGAGGGAGTGCCACACTGTCAGAGGGTCAGTACTGAGGGAGTGCTGCACTGTCGGAGGGTCAGTACTGAGGGAGTGCCGCACTGACAGAGGGTCAGAAAAGTGGGAGTTTTGCACTGTCAGGGAGTCCGTACTGAGGGTGTGCTGCACTGTCGGAGGGTCAGTACTGAGGGAGCGCCGCACTGTCAATGAGTCAGTACTGAGGGATCGTCGCACGGTCAGAGGGTCAGTACTGAGGGAGCGCCGCACTGCTAGAGGGCTAGTACTGAGAGAGCGCTGCACTGTCGGAGGGTCAGTATTGAGGGAGTGCCGCACTGTTAGAGGGTCAGTATTGAGGGAGCGCCACACTGCTAGAGGGCTAGTGCTGAGGGAATGCTGCACTGTCGGAGGGTCAGTACTGAGGGAGTTCCACACTATCAGAGGGTCAGTACTGAGGGAGCGCCGCACTGCTAGAGGGTCAATACTGAGGGAGTGCTGCACTGTTGGAGCGTCAGTACTGAGGGAGTTCTACACTGTCAGAGGGTCAGTACTGTGGGAGTGCTGCACTGCTAGAGTGCCAGTACTGAGGGTGTGCTGCACTGTTGGAGGGTCAGTACTAAGGGATTGCCAAACTGTCAGAGGGTTAGTACTGTGTGAGCATTGCACTGTCAGAGGGTCAGTACTGAGGGTGTGTCGCACTGTCGTAGAGTCAGTACTGTGGGAGCGTTGCACTGTCTGAGGGTCAGTACTGAGGGTGTGTGCAACTGTCGGAGGGTCAGTACTGAGGGAGTGCTGCACTGTTGGAGTGTCAATACTGAGGGAGTGCCGCACTGTCAGAGAGTCAGTACTGAGGGAGTGCCGCACTGTCGGAGAGTCAGTAATTGCGGAGTGTTGCATTGTCAGAGGATCATTACTGAGAGTGTGCTGCACTTCAGTGGGTCGGTACTGAGGGAGTGATGCGCTGTCAGTGGGTCAGTACTGAGGGAGCACCGCACTGTCACAGGTTTAGTACTGAGGGAGCGCCAGACTGTCAGAGTCCGTACTGAGGGAGTGCCGCACTGTCAGAGGGTCAGTACTGAGGGAGCGCCGCACTGCTAGAAGGCCAATACTGAGGGAGTGCTGCACTGTCAGAGGGTCAGTACTGAGGGAGTGCCGCATTGTCGTTGTGTCAGTACTGAGGGATTGCTGCACTGTTGGAGGGTCAGTGCTGAGGGAGCACTACACGGTCGGGGGTCAGTATTAAGGGCGTGCTACAATGTCCTAGCTGCCAGCTACTGAATTAGATACTGAACCAGGCTAGCTCCCTGCGAGGATGGAAGTGAGACATTAGCTGATATGCAACAGAGAGAGATTTACTCTGTATCTAACCCCGTGCTGTACCTGTCCTGGGAGTGTTTGATGGGGACAGTGTAGAGGGAGCTTTACTCTGTATCTAACCCTGTGCTGTACCTGTCCTAGGAGTGTTTGATGCGGACAGTGTAGAGGGAGCTTTACTCTGTATCTAACCCCATGCTGTACCTGTCCTGGGAGTGTTTGATGGGGACAGTGTAGAGGGAGCTTTACTCTGTATCTAACCCCATGCTGTACCTGTCCTGGGAGTGTTTGATGGGGACAGTGTAGAGGGAGATTTACTCTGTATCTAACCCCGTGCTGTACCTGTCCTGGGAGTGTTTGATGGGGACAGTGTAGAGGGAGCTTTACTCTGTATCTAACCCCGTGCTGTACCTGTCCTGGGAGTGTTTGATGGGGCAGTGTAGAGGGAGCTTTACTCTGTATCTAACCCCGTGCTGTACCTGTCCTGGGAGTGTTTGATGGGGGCAGTGTAGAGGGAGCTTTACTCTGTATCTAACCCTGTGCTGTACCTGTCCTGGGAGTGTTTGATGGGGACAGTGTAGAGGGAGCTTTACTCTGTATCTAACCCCGTGCTGTACCTGTCCTGGGAGTGTTTGATGGGGACAGTGTAGAGGGAGCTTTGTTGAACAGCACATGTCATGAATTTTTAATGGGAGCATTCTCTATGTAGGGTGCACCTTACCTATGGAAAAGAACCGGGACATCCAGAGCAGCCATATCAGAAAGTGAGAGAAGAGGTAAGAACAGTGGTTCATTGAGCCTGAAATGAGACAATATATGGCATGGTGTACTAACGGCATTCTGCACTTTCACACTCCTCTAATTCTGTATCCGAAACCTTTCCCTTCTGTTCTATGTTTGATTCCATTATTGTAACCTCGTTTTCACATTCTGCACTCAACACAATGTACACCGCAGGGACTGCAGCGGTTCAAGAAGGCAGTTCACCAAGACCTTTCTTAAGGGCGATTAGGGATGGGCAATAAATGCTGGGCCCAGCCAGTGACACCCGTCAACGAATATATATAAAAAACACAAAGGGGTGAGTTTAAATTTAAAGGAAAACTTGGGCCAGGATTTTATGCCCCCTCCCTCCTGGCCGGATATTATGGACCCGCCGAACTCTGTAGGGATTTAAATGGCTCACCGCATCCACCAGGAGTTGTGGGGGGGAGGGTTGGGGTGATGGGTTGGGGGGGTGGTGGGGGTGCAGGGTAGAGACACGCTGCAGTGGGGCCATAAAATCATGGCCCTGCATTTGTATGGAACCTTTCACAACCACCAGTAGTCTCAAAGCACTTTTCAACCAACGAAGTGCAGTCGCTGTTGCAATGTAGGAAACGCAGCAGCCCAATCCGCGCACAGCAAGATCCCACTCGTAACAGCGTGAGAATAGCCCGGTGATCTGTTTTCGAGATGCTGACTGAGTGGGTACGTTTTTTTTCCTGGGACATCAGGGAAGGCTCCTCCTGCTCATTTCCGAAATCGTGGCCCTTCAGATCTTCCGCATCCACCTGAGAGCGCAGTCCGGGCTTGGTGTTTAACCAGCGTCTCATCAGAAAGGCAGCGCCTCTGACAGTGCAGCACTCCCTCAGTACTGCACTCGAGTGTTAGCCAGAGGCCAGTGAGAAAGCGGAATCCTCTATCACAGGGCACAGCACAGATGCATTTAAGGGGAAGCTATATTAATCACGAACATATACGAATATACGAGCAAGGAGCAGGAGTGGGCCATTCAGCCCCTTGAGCCTGCTCTCCCATTTAAAACAATCATGGCTGATCTGAGAGTAACCTCAAATCTGCATCCCACCCACCCCAGGTAACCTATCACTCTCTTGCTTACCAAGAATCTATCCACCTCTGCCTTAAAAATATGCAAAGACTCTGCTTCCACCACCTTTTCAGGAAGAGAGTTCCGAACACTCACAACCCTCTGAGTGAGAAATTTTCACCTCATCTCTGTTTTAAATGAGCGACCCCTTATTTTTAAACAATGACCCCCAGTTCTAGATTCCTCCACAAAAGGAAACATCCTCTACATATCCACCCTGTCAAGACCCCTCAGAATCTTATATGTTTCAATCAAGCCACCTCTTACTCTTCTAAACTCCAGCAGATACAAGCCTAACCTGTCCAACCTTTCCCCATAAGACAACCCACCCATTCCTGGTCTTAGTCTGGTAAACCTTCGCTGAACTGCTTCCAACATATTTACATCCTTTCTTAAATAAGGTGACCCATACTGTACACAGTACTCCAAATGTGGTCTCTCTAGTGCCCTGTACAACTGAAGCACAACCTCTCTACTTTTATATACAATTCCCTTCGCAATAAATGATAACATTCTATTAGCCTTTCTAATTATTTACTGTACCTGCACACTAGCCTTTTGTGATTCATGCACTAGGACACCCAGATCCCTCTGTGCCTCAGAGCTCAGCAATCTCTCACCATTTAGATAATAAGCTTCTCTTTTATTCTTCCTGCCAAAATGGACAATTTCTCATTTGCCCACATTATACTCCGTCTGCCAGACCTTTGCCCACTCACTTAACCTATCTATACCTGTTTGTAGCCTCTTTATGTCCCCTTCACAACTTACTTTCCGATCTATCTATCTGTCGTCAGTAAATTTGGCATCCATCCTATCTCTCCCTTCATCCAAGTCATTTATATAAATTATAAACAATTAAGGTCATATTACTGATCCCTGTGGCATGCCACTTGTTATATCTTGCTAACCATGAAAAAAGATTCATTTATGCTTACTCTCTGCTTTCTGTTAGCCAGCCAGTCTTCTATCCATGCCAATATATTACCCCCCTCTACCAATGAGATTTTATTTTTTGCAACAGCCTTTGATGTGGCACTTTACCAAATGCCTTCTGGAGATATAAGCAGAGTACATCCACCTGTATCCACAGCACATGTTACTTGCTCAAAGAACTCCAGTAAGTTGGTTAAGCATGATCTCCCTTTTACAAAACCATGTAGACTCTGCCTGAAGGGAGGAAAGGATCAAGCAGCAGTTCTCAAATATTTTTGTCCAGGGGCCACTCTGGTAGGACAATAGACCCCATGGACCACCTCCCGATCCTATCTTACCCATTTAAACTTACCAACGCCAAAACCTAATCAGAATTATTGAGAAGAATGGTGCTGTCATAACTGGACAAAATCAGGGTGCAAAAGGGAGGGGGAAACTTAAAATGATTATAATCATTAGAAAAGAAATATACTAGGAAAGCTAATGAGATGAAAGGCTGACATGTTTTCTGGGCCTGATGGCCAGCATCTGAGTGTCTTGAAAGAAGCGGCGGCAGAGATAGTGGGTGCAGCGTCCGCGATTTTCCAAAATTCCCTAGATCCTGGAAAGGGCCGAGCCGATTGGAAAACCGCAGAAGTAACACCTCTGTTCCGGGAAGGAGGGAGATAGGGAACAGGAAGCCGCAGGCCAGTCAGACTAATATCTGCCGTTGGGAAAACGCTGGGACCCATTGTTAATGAGGCAGCAGCAGGACATTTAGAAAATCAGAATAGAATCGGGCAGAGTCAACATGGTTTCGTGAAAGGGAAATCGCATTTGACAAATTTATCAGAGTCCTTCAAGGGTGTAACAATCAGGGTGGATAGAGGGGGACCAGTAGATGTGGTGGTATTTTGATTTTCAAAAGGCATTCAATAAGGTGCCACACGATAGGTTACCATACAAGATAAGACCTCAAGTTGGGGGTGATACATTCGCATGGACAGAGGATTGGCTGACTAACGGGAAACAGAAAGCCGGGACAAATAGGTCATTTTCAGGTCGGCAAACTGCAACTAGTGGGGTGCCCTAGGGGTCACCTGTTTACAATTTATGTTAATGGTTTGGATGAAGGGACAGAATGGATCGCAGTCAAACCTGCTGATGACACAAAGATAGGTAGGAAAGCAAGATGTGAGGAGGGCACAAGGGGCAGCATCGTCCCAGGTCTGCACTAAGTGTGGTAGCGGGCGGGAGAAAGCCCATTTTACCCTCCCCCCCCCCACCCAGCCGCAATGGCGGCTTTTCATTCTGTATCGTCCCTTTGCCAGCGCGTCCCGCCTCACTAATTGTGCATTCCCGAGAAACACGCCGGGTCTCTGGCAGGGCAACCTCTGATCTACCCGCCCCACTGTCACCTCAGGCCTTCAGTAAAGCAGGCGCCATATTTAAATGGTGGTCCCTGCACAGAGCGAGCGCTCCTCAAGGGACAGGAAGCATGCTGGGAGCTGATGGCTGCCAAAGGGAGGAAACATGCCTCCCCCAGTTTTAGCGACGCCTCCCTCGAGGGCCTACCAGACGTGGTGGAAGCCCTGCTGTGAAGTCCTTTACCCCCCCACCCCCCAACTCTGGGCAAATACAAGCAAGCAAGATCGCCAATCCAGCATGGGGAGGTGGTGGCAGCAGTGGTCAGCGCCAATGCTCCTACAGAAGAGGACAGCCACCCAAGAGGGTGTACGATCTCCCCCATTCCGCCAGGGTAAGTCACTCTTCTCATACTTCTCACCTCGCACGCTCACAAACCCATCCCACATCCACAGGGATCTCTCTCACCTCAAGAGGCAACACCACTAACTCTCACACACGCCCTCACATCTCCAGGCGCCCTGCTCACTCTCTCTCGCCATCTGTTTTCATGCAGGAGAAGCTGGCCCACAGCAGCAGGGACAGGTCCCAGGCCCGGGGTGGAGTGGCCCACATTAGGCCCCTTGCTCGCTTTGAGGAGTGTGCTATTGCACTGACAGGTGAGGACACGAACCCTGCCTGCGGTGACAGTGAGGTTGGTGGTGAACACCCACCTGAGGAACCAGCACCACATCGTCCCTCTCTCAACGCAACTGTGAGTGCCTCTCTCTCCTGCTTTTGACTCTGCTGCCATGCACTCATTATCTCTACTTTGGTTCACAGGGAGATCTGCCAATCAACTGACACCCTCAGCCAGCCAGTCCCTCAGCTCCATCCAGGTCCTCACCTCCAGCCAAGAGGACGCCTCCTCCATGGAAATAAGCAGCCTGGAAGACCCGTCATAGCGCTCACCCATACCCTCCATCAGCGCAGAGACACACAGAGGACTGCTGGGGAAGAGGCATCTGTGAGGTTTGAGTCAGGTGACGAACCTCTGGATTCAGCCTTCCAACTCATCCTGGAGAGTCAGCAGAAGATGGGGGAACATCACGCAGAGCTGTTGGAGGCCCTCAACAGAGTCGGAGGAGTACATCTGCCTGCTCTCTGATGAAGTGGTGCCCACATGTGAGCAAATGGAGGTCTCCATGGGAAGGATGGTGGACATGGGGTCCCTGGTCCAGCAGAACATGGAGATGCACACAGACCTGCACCCCATCATGATAGCTAGGGGTGAGTTCCTTCAGTGGCAACGCGAGAAGGAAATGGGGCACCTCAAAGTCCCTCCAGGTGCTCCTTCCCCTCAGTGGGTCAGGCCAAGGCCCTCCGGCACCCGAAGGGAGGAGGAGCAGCAGCTGGACACCGCCCCCCCCCCCCCACCCCCCCCACCCCACCCCCGGGTCATCCACTCAGGAACCTCAGAGGCCGTCCTCTCCCACTGAGCCCCCCTCAACCTCATCCTCTGTTAGCGCAGAGGGAGCAGCCGGCCCACAGGAGTATAGCCAAAGCAAGCCGGGGCCCTCGAGGCTTCGGCTGTCCAGAGGACACACACCAAGGTCATCAGAGGCAACAGGGCCGACCCATTGCACAGGCTGACTCCACCCCTGCCGCAGATGTCAGGGTAGCACCGAGAAAAAGTGGTTGGACTAGAAAAGTCAAGAAATCCTGATCACAAGTGGTTGCGCCGGGTGAACGCATTTTGCCACTTTATAGTCTGAAAATATATTCACTTTCACCGAATAATGTGTAATGTTGTTTTTCAGTTTGCGAGTTCTCCACACATGCAGCGCAGCTACACACCGAGTGAGTCCGGAGGGAGAAGTGTGAGTGTGGGTGTGGAAGGGCCTTTCAGAGCCTCTCCCACACACACACACACACACGGAGCCTTCACCCATCACCCTCACCTCAATGTCCTGAGCATTTCCAATGCTGCCTCCTGGTCTTTGCTTCTGGGTTGTCCATCTAAGTTGACCTGCATCTCCGCCCCCCGCCCCCTGACCACACTCCCATGCTGCACCTGTTCCAGTCCCACACGAGGCTCCCGCTCACTTTCCACTTCGACAGTCCTGGTGGTCGTTAAAGTTTCTTCTCAGCTCTGCCATCCTTTCTACTCCCCCAGTTACCCATATTCTTTCCCCCCATCGCTGTTGACCCCTCCCTGGCATCACCTTCCACCAACCCCCCTCACCCCCTTCACTGTCACCTACCAACCAGAACCCTTTCCTTTCCAGAATGTCCAGGTGAACATGAACGTTCCCTACCTTCCCGGAAATCCCGCCCCCGCCCACATTGACCCCCCCTGACCTCCTCCTTCCCACCCCCAGAATTCGTGTCCGCCTCCGACTCCCCACCAACCACCCCCACTGTCCCTTCTACCACTACCAGTGCACCCTCACCCTCCCACCCTACTGGCTCCCTGTGCCCCCTCTCACACTCACCACTCCCTTCGACCATGCCCATCCTCAGTCTGATCCCCAGGAGGCAGTCATTGACACCACAGACCCCTCCCTTCAATGTTCAACTGGACATCACCATCTGCCCCTTACTCCCTCCTCCCTCCCAGACTCCTCCCCCCCTCTGGACTCCTTCCTCCCTCCAAACTCCCTCCTCCGCCCCCCCCCCCCCCCCCCCGGACTCCCAACCCCTTCCTCACTCCCTCTTACCCTCAGACTACTTCCTCCCCGCAAAGTCCTGCCCCCACTCCGAGCTCCTTCCCCCACCCCCCCGCCCCACCCCCACTCTGGGTATCAGGATCCAGCATCTGCTGCTCCTCGGACCATCTGCCACCTGAGGGAGACCCTAACGGTCAGTCCCGACTTCTGCGCGTGGCGCTTGTCCAGCCACGCTCGGGGCTGGCGTGTTTGCATGCCAACGTAGGTGCTAATTTTGGTGTGGGGGGGGTGGTGGGGTGTGATTACGGCCGGCAGGCAAGCTGATGAGCCGCAAACGTGTCGGAACTCGGTTGGACAGCGGGAGAGGCAGCCCACCATTGATGGGGAGAGGGGCCTTCTCGCCATATTGTCCACGCTCGTCCGCCGTGATGCCCGATGCCAATGGGTGGGGCTGAAAATTCCAGCCAAGGAGCTGGCAAGGGGACAGTGAGCGCATGAAGTGAGGTTAAGCGAGTTAAGTTAAGGTTAAGCGGGTGGGCAACACCTTTGGCGGATGGAGTGTAACGTAAGAAAATGAGAGGCTGTCCACTTTGGCAGGAAGGATAGAAGAGCAGCCTGTTATTAGACTCTGAATAACGCTGCAGCGCCGAGGGATCTGGGTGACCCAGTGCGTGAATCACACAAAAGCAGGGACAGCCAGTAACCAGGATGGAAAATGGGGCGTTGGCCTTCATTGCAAAGGGAGATGGAGTATAAAAGTAGGGAAGTCTAGTTACAGCTGTAACAGGCGAGACCGCCCCTGTTCTGAGTCCAGTTTCGATCACCTTACTTCAGGAGGTGAGGGACATGAAACAGTTAATCTCGACAGACAGAGGGAACGGGCTAAATGACTCAAGGTTGCTTTAGAAACTGGACAATGACACAGGTTAACTGCAATTACGAGCAGCTCCTGTTTTGAGACTGAAAGGAGCATTTACACGCGATGAAGCCGCAAGGGGGGTTGGAGAATCTTATTATCCTCCTGTTGCGTAAACAGCGGGAGAATGGTCTATGGCCTCACACAGCTCAGGAGACTGAGCCGGCCGGGGTAAAGGGTTGTGAAGAGCCGGACAATCCAGTGGAAGGTTAACAGGGTCTACGCTGGATGCCCTGGGGCGTATTAGTGCGACTTGAGCTCTGTAATAAAGAGACGGCATTGAAGCGAGGTTAACTGAGGGCAGGAGAAGAAGGATGGGGACTGGTCATCTCCAGATCCAGGCCTACAATCAGTGCAGTAATGGCTGGGCCGCATGGGTGATTGGAGGGGTCAGTGAAGTCATAAAGGGGTCCAGACCATGGGTTTTGTGGGTTCAAGGAGTGAATGGATCTAAGGCTGAGACGAACCTCGTTCACTATGTGCATTTTGCCCTCACAATTCCAGGCTCCAAGAGCCACAGTAAAGAGGAAGGGAATGGAACCTGTAACATCAGAGACAGTTCGGAGAAGGTTCACTCGGCTGATTCCTGGGATTAAAGGAGTTTGTCTCACGAGGAAAGGTTCAGCAACTTGGGCCTACACTCATTGGATGTTTAGAAGGATGAGAGATGATCTTATTGAACCACTTAAGATTCTGAGGAGGGGCTCGACAGGGCGGATGCTGAGATGTTTCCCCTCTTGGGGGAATCTAGAACGAGGTGGGGGGGGGGGCACAGTTTCAGAATAAGGGGGTCTCGCATTGAAGACGGAGATGAGGAGGAAGTTCTTCTCTCAGAGGGTCGTTCACGTTTGGGGTTCTCTTCCCCAGAGACCAGTGGAGGCCGGGTCACTGAATTCAAGGCTGAGTCGGACAGATTTTTGATTGACAAGGGAGACAGGCAGGAAAGTGGAGTTCAGGTCACGATCAGATCAGTCGTGACCTTATTGAATGGGAGAGCAGGTTTGAGGGGCCGAATGGCCTACTCCTGCTCCTGTTACTTACGTTCTTATGAAATATTGACCCATAACTTCCGATCTCCAGGGCGTTGTGCCTTGGGAGGTACCCCAGAAGATGCGCTGGGGGCACTAGGAATAAGTCCCCATGCAAGGGAGTGGAAAGGAAATTGCCAGAGAAGTTCAACCTCTCAATGGGGAACCCCCCCCCGACCACCTGACTGCGCCCCACCCCCAACCACGCCCCCGACCACCTGACTAAGCCCCACCCCCAACTACCCCCGACCACCTGACTACGTCCCGCCCCCCAACCACCTGACTACGCCCCACCCCCAACTACCCTCCCGACCACCTGACTACGCCCCGCCCCCAACTACTCTCCCGACCCCCTGACTGCGCCCCACCCCCAACTACCCTCCCGACCACCTGACTGCGCCCCACCCCCAACTACCCTCCCGACCACCTGACTACACCTCACCCCCAACTATCCTCCCATCCACCTGACTATGCCCCACCCCCAACTACCTTCCTGACCCCCTGACTATGCCCCACCCCCAACTACCCGCCCGACCCCCTGACTACCCCCAACCACCTCCCAGTCCCTGACTACCCCCCCCAACCTGCTGAATGCCCCCCCAAACCTGAGGCCCCCCTGACATGTCGCCCCATACCCTCCTGACACCCTGACTTCCCGCCACTCCCCAAACTACCCCTGCCCCCACCAATCCCCTGACTACCCTCCCCACCCCTGCCCCCACTGAAGCCCTGGGTGGAACATTCTGTGCCCACTGGCGTTGGGCATGTTTGGTGGCATGAGTGGACAAAATGAAGAGAAGGCCCAAAATCAGGCTCAAAGCCCCGTGGAACGAGCTTGCAATCGTCCACTCTCCCTCTCAATGTTTCCTACCATTGGGAAGCTCGGTATAACAAATTTGCGCATCATTATAAGCCCTCATGCTGGATCATCCCAGCACCTTGACCCTAAAGGGGTTAGTGAACCTAATGTGCGCTGAGGACAGTTATTTCAGATTCATTATTGAACTCAAATCTCTAAGATCGACCCTGGTGTGATTTGAACCCAGATCCATCAGTACTACTAGCCCAGAGACAATACCACTAGGCCACAGAATCTCCAGGTTGCCTTATGGTGGAAGGTTGGACAGGTTAGGCTTGTACCCACTGGAGTTTAGAAGAGTGAGAGGCAACTCAGTTGAAACGTTTAAGATCCTGAGGGGTCTTGACAGGGTGGATGTGGGGAGGATGTTTCCTCTTGAGGAAGAATCTGGAACGAGGGGGTCACTGCTGAAAAATAAGGGGGTCGCCTATTTAAGACAGAGATGTGGAGAAGGGTTTTCTCTCAGAGGGTCGCGAGTCTTTGGAACTCTCTTCCTCAAAAGGCGTTGGGAGCAGAGCCTTTGGATATTTTTAAGGCAGAGCTGGATAGATTCTTGATTAACAAGGGGGTGAAAGGTTATCGGGTGGGGGGGGGGGAGGCGGGAATGCGGGGTTGACGTTACACTCAGACCAGCCGCGATCTTATTGGATGGTGGAACAGGCTGGAGGGGCCGAATGACCTAACTCCTGCTCCTAATCGGGTATGCTCGTGTGAAAGGGAAATACAATCATTGGAACCAACAGATAGGAGAGGCAGAGGTGACGTGGGGAAGAGCGTCATTTTCTCAATTCAGAGAGCGGTTGGGATCAGGAAGGCGCTGCCTGATGGTGCGGTGGAAGCAGATTCAATCGGGGCTTTCAGAAAGTAGGGGGGATTAGATAATTATCCGAAGAAAGAGAGAGAGAGAGAGAAAAAAAAACAAAATTGCAGGACTACGGGAAAGGGGTGGTTGGTGGGGGTGGGGAGGGTGGGGGGGGGGGAGGGGGCGGGGGGGGGTGGTGTGGGATGAGCTGAGCTACCCTTTCAGAGAGCCAAGCACAGGCACAATGGGCTGAATGGCCTCCTTCTGTGATGTAGCTGCCCTTGCGGCATGAACTCCCCGGGCGGTGGGGTTAAAAAAAAAGCCAGAACAGGCCCACGGAGCTACCTGCTCCTATCTAGCACGCGCTTCCTGTGAAAGCCTGTTCGCCAACAGATAAAGGACATAAAAAAAATCTAAAAATATCAAGAGGTCAAGGGGAAACCCTCAGATTTAAAACAGCAAGACCTGTGACTGTTACTGAAGCGTAAACGCTTCTCCTCAAGGTTGTTTCCTCACTGGCTCTACCATGTGCATTGCAAGTTAGAACAGAATTAACTGACGTTCCCAGCCTCCTCCCTCCCCTGCCCACTACCCTACCTCCCCCCCCCGCCCCACCCCCAGGCCCGACACAGGCACACGTATTATAAAACCCTTCCCCTCCTAAGGCCAGCGCTCTCCCTTCGTTTTTTTCATTTCAACCTTGCCGCCTGAAATCATGAGGAGGCTGTTCACTGATTGGCGATGGAGTTTATTTTAGCCCTTACAGAGACCCAGGAGAGGTGTCCTTACTCTCAATGGGTTTCCTGCAGAGTGTCCGACTGGATCCAAAATCACAGATAATTGAAAAGATAAAGGGTCCAGTGTTCCAGATTTGAGCACTTACCAAAAGGAGCTTAAAGCGCAGACTGAGACACAGGCCAATGTGGAGGATGAATATGAAGTTTCAGACACATTTCGATGACTCATTTCCATTAACGACTTGCAGCAGCTGTAAATTTTCTCATAAACCCACACAGTGCTCGCTTCGGCAGCACGTATATTAAAATTTGTACTCGAAAGAGTTACACACTCACACATTCAGAAACCCTCACACTCATTTACACTCACACACATGCACCCTCACAAACACATACACACACACTCACACTCCCACACACAAGGACACATAGTGAAAGATACACACTAGTGAAAGGGACAGAGCACGAGGGAGACAGACAGAAAGGCAGAACAGAGGGACAGCAGTAGGGAGTAAAAGATAGAGTGAGAGACAGACAGAATGGGATGGAGAGAGTAAGCGAGAGAGTGAGAGGGCACAGTTTTAAAGTGTTTTGCAAAATAAGCAAAGGTGAGATGAGAGAAAACTTTTTCACACAGCGAGTAGTGAGGGTTTGGAATGCACTGCCTGGAAGTGAGGTGGAGGCAGGTTCAATTGAGGCATTCAAAAGGGCATTAGATGGTTATTTAAATAGAAACAATGTGCAGGGTTACGGGGAAAAGGCAGGAGATTGGCAGTAAGTTAAAATGCTCAGAGAGTCAGTGCAGACACAGTGGGCTGAATGGCCTTCTTCTGTGATTCTGGTAGACAGGGAGAGAGAAAGCGAGAAATGGGGAGGGAAAGAATGAGAGACTAGAGGAGAGATAGAGAGAGAGACAGGAGAGAGAGTTAGAGATGAGGAGACAGAGTGACAGAGAGCGCGATTCAGGGAGAGGGAGAGAGTGAGACTGAGAGACAAAGAGAGACAGAGATGAGGAGAGTGAGGGACAGGGAGAGAGAGTAAGAGGCAGAGTGAAGGGGGGAGAGAGAGAGTGCAAGATGGGGAGAGAGTGAGAGACAGGAGAGAGAAAGAGGCAGGAGAGTTAGAGATATAGAAAGACAGTGAGAGAGAGAGAGAGATAAAGTTAGAGAGAGGGGGAAACTTAGGGAGACAAAATGAAATGGGGAGAATGAGAGAGTGTGAGAGAGGAGTGTGTGTTTGAGAGAGGGGGCGAGATATACACTCTAACAGCAGCATTCAATGGCGGGTACGGTGCCAAAGCTGATTGCTTCACTGGCTGCGTTGGGGGTGTGGGAGGTGCAAGGAGATGAGCTCAGGGCTCTGCCTGACTTTACCTGCCCCTCAATTGGCCTCAGTGCCCCTGAGGTTCAGTAGTGGCTGGATTGAGTGAGAGCGGCCCCGGTTGCTAAGCTGAGACATGCTCATCCTCAGGTATCGGAGGAAGGGCTAGATCAGATCGAGCCGGGACGCCCACAGAGTCGAATAGCTTGCAGAGACGGGCTTGTGCCAGCTGGGCCCATGAGGGGGAACCATCACTCAGAACTAGCAGCCCCCCTCGGGCCACACTCATGGCATTGTGTGTGTGTGACACAGGCGAGATTAACTGAAGTGGGTGTAACTTGGTTACAGCATCATTTCAGCTTCCAAGGAGAATCCCAGGAGATTGGCCAGTGCGGATACAAAGGGTTTTCTGTCCTGTCCTCACCAGTCCCTTGCTGCAGGACTGAGGGATACATCATCCTCCCACACACATACACACACACACACACACACACACACACACTCACACACATACACACTCACACACACACACACACTCAAACGCACACACACATACACACTCACACACACACACACACACACACACACATACACACTCACACACACACACTCACACTCACACACTCACACACACACACACACACACTCACACACATACACACTCACACTCACACACACACACTCACACACACACACACTCACACACACACACACACACACACACACAGCGGCCTTGAGCAGCTGTAGAGGGTGGGGGGGGAAGCTATGATGAAGCTGATGTACACAGGGGTGATGCTACAATGTTATCACTATCTGCTCACAGCTTTCACAACTCAATGGGGCTCCTGTCATTGAACAGAGCACACTTCAGTCCTCACAGCATAGAATCCATGACCTCTCTCTCTCTCTCTCTCTCTCCCTTTCCCTCTCTCCCTTTCTCTCTCTCTCCCTCCCTTTCTCTCTCTTTCTCTCCCTTTCCCTCTCTCCCCTTCTCTCTCTCTCCCTTTCCCTCTCTCCCTTTCTCTCTCTCTCTCACTCCCTTTCCCTCTCTCCCTTTCTCTCTCTCTCTCTCTCGCTCCCTTTCCCTCTCTCTCTCTCTCTCTCTCGCTCCCTTTCCCTCTCTCCCTTTCTCTCTCTCTCTCTCTCGCTCCCTTTCCCTCTCTCTCTCTCTCTCTCTCTCGCTCCCTTTCCCTCTCTTTCTCTCCCTTTCCCTCTCTCCCTTTCTCTCTCTCTCCCTTTCCCTCTCTCCCTTTCTCTCTCTCTCTTTTCTCTCTTTCGGTCTCTCCCTCCCTTTCTCTCTCTCTCTCCCTTTCTCTCTCTCTCCCTTTCTCTCTCTCCTTTTCTCTCTCTCTCTCCCTTTCCCTCTCTTTTTCTCTCTCCCTCTCTTTTCTCTCTTTCTCTCTCTCCGTCACTTTCTCTCTCTCTCCCTCTCCATCTCTCCCTTTCTCTCTCTCTCTCCCTTTCCCTCTCTCCCTTTCTCTCTCTCTCTTTTCTCTCTTTCTCTCTCTCCCTCCCTTTCTCTCTCTCTCTCTCCCTTTCTCTCACTCCTTTTCTCTCTCTCTCTTTTCTCTCTCTCTCTCCCTCTCTTTTTCTCTCCCTCTCTCCCTGCCTTTCTCTCTCTCTCCCTTTCCCTCTTTTCTCTCTCTCTCTCTCCCTTTCTCCCCCTCTCTCTCCACCTCTCTCTCCCTCCTTCTCTGTCGCCATCTCTCCTATTTCTCTCTCTTTCCTCCTCCTCTCTACATCCCCTTTTCTCTCTCCTCTCTTTCTCTCCTCCCTCAGCCTCCCTCTCTCCCTGTATCTCTCAGTTTCCCCCTCTCTCCTCTCTCTCTCAACTCCCTCTTCTCATATTTCACTCTCTCCTTTCCTGTTTTTCTCTCTCCAGGCCCTTTCTCTCTCTCTCTCTCTCCATGTGTCTATTTAAGTCTCTCTGCTCCTCTCAATCCCCCGCTCTAAATTTCTCTCCCTCCAGCCTGTCTCTCGACCCCCCCTATATTTCTTTCTCCTCTTGTCTCTCCCCCTCCCCGTATTCGCCCTCCCCTTCTCTCTCTGTCTCTCTCTTCTTCGTTCATTTCACTCTCCACATCTGCATCTCTTTGACATTCAGTCTCTCCTCCATCTCTCCTGTTCCCTTTATCCATTATTCTGTGTTCTTCACTGCCCCCTCTAATTTACTCTCTATCGATTTCTCTTCCTTTCCTTCAACATATCCTTTCCTATCACTCCTTCGGGATTTCCCTCTCTCTAAATCTTTCACTTTCCACCCATCGCTATCTCCGAGTCTCTCTGTCTTTTCTCATCCTCCCTCTATCTCTCCTTCTTAACTCTTTCTATCCCCTTCTGTCTCTTTCTCTAACTGCATCTCTATACATCCAGCTCTCTCTCTCCCTTTCTGTCTCTCTTTCTCTCTCGTGAAGGCTCAGTAGACCATTTCCTGGGTGAGACAGGTTATCCCGTGAGGAGGGATTGAGTAGAACGTGTCTCTATTCTCTGGAGTTTTGAGGAATAAGAGACAACCTCATGGAAACATACACAATTTTTAATGGACTTGACAGTCTAGATGCTGGGAGAAGGTTCCCCTGGGCTGGGGAATCTATAACATGGAGTCACAGTCTCAGAATGAGGGATCGCCCATTTTGGACCGAGATGAAGGGAGACTTCTTCCCTCAGGGGGTTCTGGATCTTCGGAATTCTCTATCCCAGAGAGCTGTGGGCGCTCCGCCCTTGAGTATATTCCAGGCAGAGGTCGATGGATCTATCAAGGGATACAGGGAGCAGGCAGGAAAGGGGGGTTGGGGTAGATGATCAGCCATGATCTTGTTGAATGATGGAGCGAGTTGAGGGGCTGAATAGCCTATTTCTGCTCCTATTTCTTATGTTCTTATTCTTGCTTCCCATCTCCTTCCCCCTATCTCTCCTTCCCTCCCTATCTCTCATTCTTTGTGCTCTGCCTCTCCCTCCTGTCCGTCTGCACCTCTATCTTTATTTCCATCTCTCTCCCTGCCTGTCTCTCTCTACCTCCTTCTCTGCCTAGATCCCTCTTTGCCTCTGATACTCCATCTCTCCCTCTTGACCACTGTGTGTCCATCTGTTTCTATCTAAGTCTCTCTCCCTCTCACTGTCTCTTTATCAATATTCCGTAACCCCTTTCTCTCTTTATCAATCATAACTCTCTTATTGGAACAGCATCCACCCTGTCAAGCACCCTCAGAATCTTATACATTTCAAGATAATATGTTGGACGATTATACTTACAGTATCTACACAACTCCACAACTTCCTTTAAGATCCTGGGATGGAAACCATGGGTTGTTCTGGGATTTGGTTGCTATCCAGTCACATTATTTTCATCATTCCTGCTATTTGGCTCTTGTTAATTTTGGGAAGACCCGGATTCAGTATTGCTTTCACTGCCATGTCAGGCAAGCTGACCTCTCCCTGGATTGTCAATGCTGATGCACCTCCAACATGTCCTTACTGTTGTTGACAATGTCAGTTTTTAAGAGGGCCACATTGCTCCTGACCTCCCTCTTCTTTCTCCCACCCCCTCTGCACCACCCCCCTCCCCGGATGTAATTTGGGCCAATGAGTTACACGGATTTTGATCTTCTGCAAGTTTCTTTATGTACTCTCTCTTTTGCAACTCTTGCTAACCCGCAAAGCCGAGATTTGGGGCTCGAGGAGGGGGAGCTGGGCGAAGAAGGGAATGAACAAAGGAGGGGGCTGAATGAAAGCTGGAAGGACAAGCTAGCTCTTAAACGATATCGAAAAGAGGACCAAAAGGGGTTCTCCGGATGCTCTCCATGCTGAAGGGTTGGAGTGATTAATCCCCACCAGAGGGGCTGGCAGGAGAAGGGCAAGAGGCCAATAGTGAAGGAAGCAGCGAGACAACATTCAAGACTGGCTTAACCAGAACTCCAACAACGAGGCCATCCACTGTTGCTATGATTGGAATGTTTGGAAGACCATGGGTACCTACGCCGCTCAGTATGGCACTTGCCAATGATTATCTGCTTCATTGCCGTTTGATGCTCCTGATACCTTTCCCATTCTCCAGGACCTTTTGTGGTTTTACGAGCAGTTTGATGTTGACACTTACCTCTCTCCACATCCTTGGCCATCTTGTGGGTGGGTCCACAACGAGGGGGGCGCTGTGTTAAAATTAGGGGTCGCCCTTTTAGGACAGAGGTGAGGAGAGATTTCTTTTCTCTCAGAGGCTTGGAACTCTCGGCCTCAGAAGGCAGTGGGGGTGGGGTCACTGAATATCTTTAAGGCGGAGGTAGATAGATTCTTGTTAGGCAAGGGGGTCAAAGGTTATCGGGGGTAGGTGGGGTTGTGGAATTCGAAACACAAACAAGTCAGCCATGATCTTCATGAATAGCGGAGCAGGCTCGAGGGGCCGAATGGCCTTCCCCTGCTCCTATTTCTTATGTCTTTATGCTCTGATAGGCAAATAAAGCTCTTGATCCTGAGGTGTATAAACCCCTAAATGTTTGTGTATCACACTAAATCGCTTGTTTTTCTTCATGTTTAACAGGATATGGGCATCACTGACAAGGCCAGCATTTATTGCCCATCTCTAATTGCCCCTTGAGAAGGTGGTGGTGAGCTGCCTTCTTGAATCCTTGAGTCCATGTGGTGTAGGTACACCCACAGTGCTCTTAGGGTGAGAGTTCCAGGATTTTGACCCAGCAACAGTGAAGGAATGGCTGATATATTTCCACCATCTACAAGGCACAGTTCAGGAGTGTGATGGAATATTCTCCACTTGCCTGGATGAGTGCAGCTCCAACAACACTCAAGAAGCTCGACACCATCCAGGACAAAGCAGCCCCGCTTCATTGGCACCCCATCCACAAACATTCACTCCCTCCACCACCGACGCACAGTAGCAGCAGCGTGTGTACCATCTACAAGATGCACTGCAGGAATTCACCAAGGCTCCTTAGACAGCAACTTCCAAACCCATGACCTCTACCACCTAGAAGGACAAGGGCAGCAGACACATGGGAACACCACCCCTGGAAGTTCCCCTCCAAGTCACTCACCATCCTGACTTGGAAATATATCGGCCGTTCCTTCACTGTCGCTGGGTCAAAATCCTGGAACTCCCTCCCTAACAGCACGGTGGGTGTACCTACACCACTTGGACTGCAGCGGTTCAAGAAGGCAGCTCACCACCACCTTCTCAAGGGGCAATTAGGGATGAGCAATAAATGCTGGGCCCAGCCAGCGACATCCCGTGAATGAATTTTAAAAATCAATCATTTAAAATCGCTATTAGATAAAAGCTCACACACCATTCCACCATCGAATAAACCTGGCGCGTCACTCACTAAATCTAATATGGTGAGCTTCCCTTGCTGGTGAAAACTGTGGGAGGGGAACTATCCTGAACACATCATGAAATTTGTTATGCTTTGGACATGATTTTGTCTGCTTATCCCAACCTCTATATGAAGCTATAATTAATTCCCCATTAAAGCCGCTCTGCGTACATGCTCATCTCACCTCAGCAATAATACACCCTTCCACTTGACAGCAGTCCGACACATGACTTCCAGTACGCTTGAATCTTTTGCAAGCTCTTAACCCCACCCCAGTAAACCTCCACCGCCTGCCTGTCTCACTGAGCCGGTGTCGCCGAGACCCGGAGTAATGCTCTGGGGACCTGGGTTGGGTGGATGGTGGAATTTGTATCCGATTAAAGATCTGGGAGTTAAAATCTGATGACCAATCATCATAAAAAAAAAAGACCCCAGCTGGTCCACGGATGCCCCTTTAAGGGAACAAACAGAATCTGCCACCCTGACCCGGGCCTGGTCTACGTGCGGGGTTCTGGGCCCACAGCAATGGGGTTGACCCTGAAACGCCCTCTGAACAAGCCTAGCCCCAGTGATGCCCAGGAATGGCTGAATTTCGATGACAGTCCAAATGAGGACGGGCCAACATAATTCCACAACACGGCCGTGGACAATCGCCGGGGTTACAAATAAAGTACAACGTAATTTTTTTAAGATTCTTTGGCGGCGATGTGGGCGTCGCTGGCTGAGCCTAGACTTTGTTGCCCATCCCTAATGGCCCCTGAGATGGTGGTGGTGAGCTTCCATCTTGAGACGCCGCAGTCCCTGTGGCAGGATAATAAAAGGATTGCACGGTTAAGAGCATTTCAGCCACATTATGTGGCAAAATTTACAGAGTGAAAACGAAACGTGCATCAAAGTCCAAGAACCCTCCGTGTTTGTTAATGTTCCTCTTCCCCTCCCGTGTTCGCTGTCCTTCCCTCAGGCCTCAGTAATGGCTGCTCTCTAATACCCTCTAAGCAAGCTGAATTTGTGCCTGCAATTCACTCAGTTTGCTCCTTATACTTTCTG
>JANJGN010000033.1:9460486-9464761 GCA_026770705.1 Isurus oxyrinchus | reverse complement strand
TCAGCAACAGTGGAGGAGTCAAGAGAGAGAGATGGCGGGCGAGGCGGAGCTGGGCATGGTTGACATACATGTGAAAACTAGCACTGTCCTGAACAGGCCGGAGTGGGGGTGGCGGTTAAGTTTCTGATCAGAACAGCAGGCTAACTGATCAGCAGTCTCTTCCCCTGAAGTGTGAATTGTTGTGAGCGTTTGAAATTCGGCATTCTCGCATTTGTCCCGACGAGCACCAGACGGGAGGCCCCGACGCCCTGCCACCCTTTTGCGGCGAGATTCGAGGTCGACGCTGCCAAGCGAGTTGTTTCTCTAGTTATCCCGGGTTTGGATAGTCAGCTCACACGACTCTCAGAAGAAGGGCTGCTTTCAGGATGCACCTCTCGGCGTCCCTTGCGCGCCGCCTAATTCTGTCAGGGTCGCTGACAGGGACGCAGTTAGCGGGAACCAGCCGCCGGCACCTCATCCATCCTTGGGGGGCGGTGGGGTGTGGGTGTGGGGTGGGGAGCCAGGCCAAATGCGCGGGCGGGGCCTGTCCCCAGCTCAGAGCGTTTGGAACGAGCGCGCCAGACAGATGGAAATTACGGGCGCAGCTCGCACGCAGAAATTTCTCAGCCTTTCAAACCCCCCAGGGAAATCGAACGAGGGGTTTTACTGGAGCCAGAGGTGGTGCTGCCAGGAAAGGTTTACAAGAATGTTGCCAGGGTTGGAGAAAGTGTAGCTACGAGGAGAGATTGGATAGGTTGGGGTTATTTTCCTTAGAACAAAGGAGGCTGAGAGGTGACTTGATTGAGGTGTACAAAATTATAGATAGAGTGGACAGGATAAAATTGTTTCCCTTGATGCAGAACTCTAGAACCAGGGGGACATAGATTCAAGATAAGTGGCAGAAGGTGTAGGGAGGGGACATGAGGAGGAACTTTTTTTACGCAGAGGGTAGTGAGTGTCTGGAATTGGCTGCCCAAGTTGGTGGTAGAGGCAGAAACTCTAAACTCTTTTAAAAAGTACCTGGATCTGCACCTCAAGTGCTGTAAGCTGCAGGGCTATGGGCCGGGTGCAGGACGGGTGGGGTTAGAAAGGGCACCTGGAAATTGAGAAGCAGCTGCTTATGCAGAGTGTGAGACAGTGATGGAAAAATGGTGACAGAAATAGAGGGAGGGTGAGAGACCGATGGGGAGAGATATGGATGGGCGTGCCTGCTTACGGGTTGAGTTACTGAACCAGCCGGCATGGACCAGCAGTGAGGGCTAGACTTCAGTGAGAATCATCTGGAGATAAGAGGCTGAGGTTTATAAAAGCGACCGCAAGGATTGCATTAACTAAACTTTTTCAGAAATGCCTGACCGAGGTGTGGCTCCAGTTCACGCCGGAGACCTTTTCACAGTCGGAGGCCTGGATCAGTCGACCTTTACAGGAGTTGTCAGGTACTGTTGGGGTCAGGGGAGGAACGTGGAACAGGGCAGCGCCCGAGGACCTGCCCCCAATTCGGGAGTCAGCGCCCTCGGGGGGAGCTAGAGAGCAGCAAAAAGGGGGAAGGTTTTAGGCTTCACCCCTTGGTTGATCAGCTGCCAAGCTGTCCCTGCCCTGCTATTCACTCTGCAGGCGGTCCGGCTAGCAGAGTTAGTACACCAAGCCTCTATTTAAGATGGGGCAGAATCGATGCCCGGGTTATTGTGCGGGGGGTGGGGTTGTGGGGGGGGGTGCGGGATTAGTGGTAGAATAGGGGAGGGAGCACGGGAATTCGGGGGTCCGGACTTTGCCCACCTGACCAGTGGGCTCACACAGGGAAAATCAAGCCCCGCGTAGGTGTCGATGCACGCTCTGTCAGGACGCCCACCGCAGTCAGGTTGCCTGCCGCGATGCCCACTGCAGTCGAATAGCCTGCCGGCGCCGAGGCTGGTGGCTGCTGGGGGAAGTGGGAGTGTTGGTAGTGGGGGGGGGTGGGGGGGGGGGTTGGGGGGGGAGGTCGGGGGTGGGGGTGGGGGGGTGGTAGGTGGGAGGGAGCGGAGGGGGGCGATGGGCAAAGGGGGAGGGGAGGGGGAGCGGGGAGTGAATGTCGCAAAGGATCGCTTGCTGAGGGCTGGTCTCCCGTCTTCCCCAGGGCAGCCGCTGGCTCTCGCCGATCTCTGTCGACGATGCATCCGCCGAGCTCTCGGGAGGGATCGGATCTCGGAGGTTGAGTCGTTTACTGCTGCCCACAGCAGTCAAGAAATATCTGCAACACTCCTGAGAATGGGGGAGAGAGAGAGAGAGAGAAAAAGACCGTCCGACTGCGCACACCAGCTTCACTTCTAGCTCATTATTTATTGATCTATTGCGAAATAAACATTTTTGACAAATTCTCATTCTCTCTCCTGCTTGGGGGGGCCAGGAAAATGATCATAGCCATTCCCAACATCACACGATTAAAGATGCCTTGTCCTGATGCAGGGTCTTAACTATCTCGATTATCTTAGCTGAATTCAAAATCTCTCACTCCCCACCAGTAACTTAACCATGGCGCCACTGTCCGAACCCTCTCACTGTCTGTCTCGCTCACTATCTCCCTCCCGCTCTGTACTTTTCTCTCTATCTTTCCCCTTCTTTTCTCGAGTCCTCTTCCACGTTCTGTCTGTCCTTTTTCTGTCTCTCACTCTCTTTCATTCTCTCTCGCCTCTCTCTCTCTCTCTCTTTCACGTTCTGCCTCTCACTTTCTGTCTCTGTTTCTCACTCGGTCTCACTGAGCCTGTCTCTCTCTCTCTCTCCCTCTGTGTGTGTGTCTCTCTCTCTCCCCCCTTTCTTTCTGTCTCCATCATGTTCTGTGTTAGGGGAAATAAAGGAATACAGCAATGGTCAAGGGACTTGACTTAACATATCCCAGCATGCAAAAACCACGATTGCTAAGCAGTTAACACTTAAGGTTCAGGCTGGACAGAGAGAAATCTGAACCTTGTACATTCTCAGTGCTTGTGAGTATCAGCAAGGCTGTATTGGACAAAAAAGAATGTAAATATGATAGATTGGGAGTTTTGGGAGTTAGACTGGAGTCAGAGGATGGGAGTAACATAGATTAAGTGTGCTCTCCAACAGACAGGGGAAGGGCAGATAGTCCCAGCTTAGATAGGAAGGCAGGTCTCTGCCTGGGTGAAGGTAGGGTCGGATGATGCATGTACCTTTGTACCAGAGACTTGTCTGTTTAATGTAAGCCTATGTGTTGACGAGATCTAAATCTGGAAACTGTTCTCGTACGTGACCAATAATGTATAAATATGATGAACACTTGTAGTTTAGCAGAGTACTGTCTCAAGCTGCATTGAGATGGTGCCCCCCGAGCAATTGCTCGAATAAACGATCGTAACTTGTACCCGAGTCTCCTGTGGTCTGTTCATCAAAATACACCACAACGTTCTGCCTGTCCTTTTCTGTCTCTGTCCCTCCAGCCCGATTTTCACCTAGGCCTAGAACTGAGCATGAATCTGGTAGGCCGTCAGCAGGCTCACGCTGGCGCACTGGGCCAAGGCCAGCCTAACTCCCAGGCTTTGTAACTTCACTCCAGGCCCGAGTCTAGGCTAACACGCGATGAGTTGGCGGGCTAGAGAGTTGAGGCCCTGGGAATGACGTAACTGAATTGGGGGGGGGGAGGATTGTTGAAGGGAGCAGTTCAGGCTTGGTAAGGGGAAACCCCCTCCTTCTGGGCCCTTGATGCTCCTTGGGGCACACCGAGGCCAGCAGTGTAGCGCTAAAGGAGGGATTGGGGTTCGAATTGAAACCCCGGTCTCTCTGCGGAGAGGGCCTCAAATGGTCCCTGAAACTGGGGAGAGAAAAAAATGAATGAAAAGCCACATCATTTCAAGGCAGGTTGGGGCGTGACTTGGATCGGGAAACAGTGTTCCCAAGGGAAAATAGCTCATTAACAATGACGGCTGCACAGTATGGTGCAGGGACAGGGAAGGGGGCGGGGCAGTGCTCGGCCTACAGGAAAGGGGCAATGGCAGAGGATTGGGGTGAGGGAGAAAAGCAGGGTGGGAGGTGGAGACAGAGCGAGAGAGCAAGAGACAGAGTGAGAGGTAAAAAGAGAAACAGACAAAGACAGAGAGAGATAAACAGACAGAGCGAGAGAGAGATAGAAAGGCAGAGGGAGAGAGACAGAGAGAGAGAGAGACAGAGAGGGATAAACAGACAGAGAGAGAGAGGGACAGAGAGAGAGAGAGAGAGATAGACAGAGGGAGAGAGACAGAGAGAGAGAGACAGAGAGAGATAAACAGACAGAGACACAGAGAGAGATATAAACAGACAGAGAGAGAA
>JANJGN010000033.1:9450486-9457986 GCA_026770705.1 Isurus oxyrinchus | reverse complement strand
AGAGCGACAGAGAGAGAAGATAGACAAACAGAGAGAGATAAACAGACAGAGAGAGAGAGATAAATAAACAGAGAGAGAGAAACAAACAGAGCCAGAAAGAGATAAACAGACAGAGAGAGAGAAACAGACAGAGACAGAAAGAGATAAACAGATAGAGAGAGAGGGAAACAAACAGAGACAGAGAGAGATAAACAGACACAGAGAGAGAGATGGACAGAGAAAGAGAGATAAACAGACAGAGATAGACAGAGAGAGAGATATAGACAGACAGAAAGAGATAAACAGACAGAGACAGCGAGAGATAAATAAAGAGAGGGAAACAAACAGAGGCAGAGAGAGATAAACAGACGGAGAGAGACAGAGAGAGAGATATAGACAGACAGAAAGAGATAAACAGACAGAGACAGAGAGAGATAAATAAAGAGAGGGAAACAAACAGAGACAGAGAGAGATAAACAGAGAGAGAGAGAGAAACAGACAGAGACAGGGAAAGAGAGAGAGACAGAAATTCAAGATGAAGATGTTGATCGCAATAATGGACGGTGGACATGAGGAAATTATATCAATCAATTTTCTTTTGAAATCCCCTCTTTGAATTGAATAACTGGCAGCTGTGGTCTGAGAAAATATCTCCCTTTGTCTCTGTCTCTGGAGAAAAAGCCTTTTACTATTTCAGCCCCGATAACAGGTGCTGACTACAAATTCTGGCTCCACCTACAAACTGCGACACCACGAGGTTAGAAATGCGCAGCCCAATGCTCTGACCATCTCGCGATGTCACTGATTCCTGAGTGATAATCAATTAACCTTTACGGACAAGGATTCAGGCTGCACAGGAGGCTGTCTGACTCCAGTGGTCCACTTACCAGCACTGGCCCTGGCACAGTGAGTATGCAGCAACAAGGAGAGTGACCTCATTATCACAAACATCGAGAGGCTTTCATTATTTCATTCTTTCTTGGTGGGTTTACAGAATCGGAAGCTGGTGTCGCAGTGAGGGAAGGAATACCTGCTCACTGCAGTGGTGATGGTGACAGAGTGGTGGGAGACAGGGAGAGATAGCTGGGGAAAGAAATGAAGCAATACAGGGAAAGAAGGAGGGGGGCGTGTAAAGGCAGAGAGAGAGTGTGAAGGGGGGAGAGGGAGAGAGGGGAATGGGAGGGAGGGGTGGAGAGGGAGGGCAAGGCAAGGAGGAGAGAGAGAGGGGGGGAGGCGGAGAGGGTGAAGGGGGAAGAGATAGGAAGGGAGGGGGGGGGGGGAGGGGGAGAATAACAGGGGGAGAGAGGAAGGGGGAGAAAGAGAGAGGGAAGGGGAGGGAGGGGTGGAGAGGGAGGGCAAAGCAAGGGGGAGAGAGAGAGAGGGGGAAGGCAGAGACACAGAGGGTGAAGGGAGAGAGAGAGGGTGATTGGGAGAGAGAGGAAGGGAGGGGGAGAATGACAGGGGGAGAGAGGGAGGGAGAGAGGGAGGGGGAGAGAGGGAGGGGGAGAGGGAGAGAGGGGAGGGAGGGGTGGAAAGGGAGGGCAAGGCAAGGGGGAGAGAGAGAGAGGGAGGGGGAGAGACACAGAGGGTGAAGGGGGAGAGAGAGGGTGATGGGGTGAGAGAGGAAGGGAGGGGGAGAATGACGGGGGGAGAGAGGAACGGGGAGAGGGAGAGAGGGAAGGGGACGGAGGGGTGGAGAGGGAGGGCAAGGCAAGGGGGAGAGAGGGAAGGGGGAAGGGTGAAGGGGAGAGAGAGGGTGATGGGGGAGAGAGAGGAAGAGAGCGGGGAGGAAGGGAGGGGGAGGAAGGGAGGGGGAGAATGACAGGGGGAGAGAGGAAGGGGGAGAGGGAGAGAAGAAAGGGGGAGGGAGGGGTGGAGAGGGAGGGCAAAGCAAGGGGGAGAGAGGGAATGGGGAAGGCAGAGACAGAGAGGGTGAAGGGGGAGAGAGGAAGGGAGAGGGAGGGGAAGAGTGACAGGGAGAGGGAGGAGGAGAAGGAGAGAGGGAAAGGGGATGGAGGGCTGGAGAGGGAGGGCAAAGCAAGGGGGAGAGAGGGGGGATTCAGTGTGGACAGAGGGGAGAGAGCGAGAGAGGGGGAGAGACGATGATGGAGAGAAGGAGGGATAGGCCTAGAGACCGAGAGAGATAAAAGGGGAGAGATGGACAGGCAGAGAGAGAGATGGGGAGTCAGAGAGATAGCAGGAGAGAAACAGGGGGATAGAGAGGGGAGGGTGGTGGGGGAGGGGTGGGGAAGAGACAAGAGAGTCAGAAGGGGAGCTGGGAGGGGGTGAGAGGAAACAAAGAGGGTGAGGGGGAGTCAGATCGGGAGGATTAAGGGACAGAGAAAGCTGGGGGCGAATGGGGTGGGGGTAAGGAGAGCAGCAGCTGCTGTGGAGAGCATTGTCTGTGAGAGGCGAGCAGGCAGATGGATAATAACATCCAACAGCAATCACAGCGGGATCTCTCCACAGTCTGAGACTGTGAAAGAATCATCATCATCATCAGCAGCAGTAGTAGCAGTAATACCAGCAGCAGCAGCAGCAGTAGCAGTAGTAGTGGTAGCAGTAGCAGTAGTAGTGGTAGCAGTAGCAGCAGTAGTGGTAGCAGTAATAGCAGTAGCAGCAGCAGTAGCAGCAGTAGTACCAGCAGCAGCAATAGCAGTAGTAGTGGTAGTGGTAGCAGTAATAGCAGTAGCAGCAGCAGCAGTAGCAGTAATAGCAGCAGTAGCAGCAGCAGTAGCAGCAATAGTAGCAGCAGTAGTAGAAGCAAGAGCAGCAGTAGTTGCAGTAGCAGCAGTAGCAGTAGCAGCAGTAGCAGTAGCAGCAGCAGCAGTAGGAGCAGTAGCAGTAGTAGCAATAGCAGTAGCAGCAGTAGTAGCAGTAGTAGCGGTAGCAGTAGTAGCAGCACTAGCAGTAGCAGCACTAGGAGTAGCAGTAGCAGCACTAGGAGTAGCAGTAGCAGCACTAGGAGTAGCAGCAGTAGCAGTAGCAGCAGTAGTAGCAGTAGTAGCAGTAGCAGCAGTAGCAGTAGCAGCAGCAGGAGTAGCAGCAGCAGGAGTAGCAGCAGTAGCAGTAGCAGCAGTAGTAGCAGTAGCAGTAGTAGCAGTAGCAGCAGCAGCAGCAGCAGTAGTAGCAGAAGTAGCAGCAGCAGCAGTAGCAGAAGTAGCAGTAGCAGCAGTAGCAGTAGCAGCAGTAGCAGTAGCAGCAGTAGCAGTAGCAGCAGCAGTAGCAGCAGCAGTAGCAGCATCAGCAGCAGCAGCAGTAGCAGCAGCAATAGCAGCAGCAGCAGCAGTAGTAGCAGTAGCAGCAGGGGTAGCAGCAGTAGTAGCAGTAACAGTAGTAGCAGTAACAGTAGTAGCAGTAGCAGTAGTAGCAGTAGCAACACTAGCAGTAGCAGCAGTAGCAGGAGTAGCAGTAGTAGCAGTAACAGTAGTAGCAGTAGCAGCAGTAGCAGTAGCAGCAGCAGCAGAAGCAGTAGCAGCAGTAGTAGCAGTAGTAGCGGTAGCAGTAGTAGCAGTAGTAGCAGTAGCAGCACTAGCAGTAGCAGCACTAGGAGTAGCAGTAGCAGCACTAGGAGTAGCAGTAGCAGCACTAGGAGTAGCAGTAGCAGCAGTAGCAGTAGCAGCACTAGCAGTAGCAGTAGTAGCAGTAGCAACACTAGCAGTAGCAGCAGCAGCAGTAGCAGTAGCAGCAGCAGCAGGAGTAGCAGCAGCAGTAGTAGCAGTAGTAGTAGTAGCAGCAGCAGCAGCAGTAGAAGCAGTAGCAGCAGCAGCAGTAGCAGTAGCAGCAGTAGCAGTAGCAGAAGTAGCAGTAGCAGAAGTAGCAGTAGCAGAAGTAGCAGTAGCAGAAGTAGCAGCAGTAGCAGTAGCAGCAGTAGCAGCAGCAGCAGCAGTAGCAGCAGCAGCAGTAGCAGCAGCAGTAGCAGCAGCAGCAGTAGCAGTAGTAGCAGTAGCAGCAGGGGTAGCAGTAGCAGGAGCAGTAGTAGCAGTAACAGTAGTAGCAGTAGCAGCAGGGGTAGCAGTAGCAGCAGCAGTAGTAGCAGTAACAGTAGTAGCAGTAGCAGCAGTAGCAGTAGTAGCAGTAGCAACACTAGCAGTAGCAGCAGTAGCAGTAGCAGGAGTAGCAGTAGCAGCAGTAGCAGTAGCAGCAGTAGCAGCAGCAGCAGCAGAAGCAGTAGCAGCAGCAGCAGTAGTAGCAGTAGCAGCAGTAGTAGCAGTAGCAGCAGCAGCAGCAGTAGCAGCAGCAGCAGCAGTAGCAGCAGCAGCAGCAGTAATAGCAGCAGCAGCAGCAGTAGCAGTAGTAGCAGTAGTAGCAGCAGAAGTAGCAGTAGCAGTAGCAGCAGTAGCAGTAGCAGCCGCAGTAGCAGTAGTAGCAGTAGTAGCAGCAGCAGCAGCAGCAGCAGTAGCAGTAGTAGCAGTAGCAGTAGCAGCAGCAGCAGTAGCAGCAGCAGTAGTAGCAGTAGCAGCAGGGGTAGCAGTCGTAGCAGCAGCAGCAGCAGCAGTAGCAGCAGCAGCAGCAGTAGCAGCAGTAGTAGCAGTAGTAGCAGTAACAGAAGCAGCAGTAGCAGCAGTAGCAGCAGTAGTAGCAGTAGCAGTTTTAGCAGCAGTAGTAGCAGTAGCAGTTTTAGCAGCAGCAGCAGTAGTAGCAGTAGTAGTAGTAGCAGTAGTAGTAGTAGTAGCAGTAGCAGCAGCAGCAGTAGTAGCAGTAGCAGCAGCAGTAGCAGTAGCAGTAGCAGCAGCAGCAGTAGCAGCAGGAGTAGCAGTAGCAGCAGTAGTAGCAGTAGCAGTTTTAGCAGCAGCAGCAGTAGTAGCAGTAGTAGTAGTAGCAGTAGTAGTAGTAGCAGTAGTAGTAGTAGCAGTAGCAGCAGCAGCAGTAGTAGCAGTAGCAGCAGTAGCAGTAGCAGTAGCAGCAGCAGTAGCAGTAGCAGTAGCAGCAGCAGCAGTAGCAGCAGGAGTAGCAGTAGCAGCAGGAGTAGCAGCAGCAGGAGTAGCAGCAGCAGCAGCAGCAGCAGCAGTAGCAGCAGCAGCAGCAGCAGTAGTAGCAGCAGTAGCAGCAGCAGCAGCAGCAGTAGTAGCAGCAGCAGCAGCAGTAGTAGCAGCAGCAGCAGCAGTAGTAGCAGCAGAAGTAGCAGTAGCAGCAGCAGCAGTAGCAGTAGTAGCAGTAGCAGCAGTAGTAGCAGCAGTAGTAGTAGCAGCAGCAGCAGCAGTAGCAGCAGAAGTAGCAATAGCAGCAGAAGTAGCAATAGCAGCAGAAGTAGCAATAGCAGCAGAAGTAGCAATAGCAGCAGAAGTAGCAGTAGCAGCAGAAGTAGCAGTAGCAGCAGAAGTAGCAGTAGCAGCAGAAGTAGCAGTAGCAGCAGAAGTAGCAGTAGCAGCAGTAGCAACAGTAGCAGCAGCAGCAGTAGCATTAGCAGCAGTAGCAGTAGTAGCAGTAGCAGCAGCACCAGCAGCAGTAGCAGTAGTAGCATTAGCAGCAGCAGCAGTAGCAGTACTAGCAGTAGCAGCAGCAGTAGCAGCAGCAGTAGCAGCAGCAGTTGTAGTAGCAGTTGTAGTAGCAGCAGCAGCAGTAGCAGTAGCAGCAGCAGTAGCAGTAGCAGCAGCAGTAGCAGTACTAGTAGTAGCAGCAGCAGTAGCAGTACTAGCAGCAGCAGTAGCAGCAGCAGTAGCAGCAGCAGCAGTTGTAGTAGCAGTAGCAGTAGCAGCAGTAGCAGTAGCAGTAGCAGTAGTAGCAGCAGCAGCAGTAGCAGTAGCAGCAGTAGCAGTAGCAGCAGTAGCAGTACTAGCAGTAGCAGCAGCAGTAGCAGTACTAGCAGTAGCAGTAGCAGTACTAGCAGTAGCAGTAGCAGCAGTAGCAGTACTAGCAGTAGCAGTAGCAGTACTAGCAGTAGCAGCAGCAGTAGCAGCAGCAGTAGCAGCAGCAGTAGCAGTAGCAGCACAAGCAGTAGCAGCAGCAGTAGCAGTACTAGCAGTAGCAGCAGCAGTAGCAGTAGCAGCAGTAGCAGTAGCAGCAGCAGTAGCAGTACTAGCAGTAGCAGTAGCAGTAGCAGCAGCAGTAGCAGTACTAGCAGTAGCAGCAGCAGTAGCAGCAGCAGTAGCAGCAGCAGTAGTAGCAGCAGTAGCAGCAGCAGTAGCAGCAGCAGTAGCAGCAGCAGTTGTAGTAGCACGAGCAGCAGCAGTAGCAGTAGCAGTACTAGCAGTAGCAGCAGCAGTAGCAGTAGCAGCAGTAACAGCAGCAGTAGCAGTAGTAGCAGTAGCAGTAGCAGCAGTAGTAGCAGTAGCAGTACTAGCAGCAGCAGCAGAAGTAGCAGTAGCAGCAGCAGCAATCGTAGCAGTAGCAGTAGCAGCAGCAGCAGTAGCAGTAGCAGTAGTAGCAGTAGCAGTAGCAGTAGTAGCAATAGCAGTAGCAGCAGTAGTAGCAGTAGTAGCGGTAGCAGTAGTAGCAGCACTAGCAGTAGCAGCACTAGGAGTAGCAGTAGCAGCACTAGTAGTAGCAGCAGTAGCAGTAGCAGCAGTAGTAGCAGTAGTAGCAGTAGCAGCAGTAGCAGTAGCAGCAGCAGGAGTAGCAGCAGCAGGAGTAGCAGCAGTAGCAGTAGCAGCAGTAGTAGCAGTAGCAGTAGTAGCAGTAGCAGCAGCAGCAGCAGCAGTAGTAGCAGAAGTAGCAGCAGCAGCAGTAGCAGAAGTAGCAGTAGCAGCAGTAGCAGTAGCAGCAGTAGCAGTAGCAGCAGTAGCAGTAGCAGCAGCAGTAGCAGCATCAGCAGCAGCAGCAGTAGCAGCAGCAATAGCAGCAGCAGCAGCAGTAGTAGCAGTAGCAGCAGGGGTAGCAGCAGTAGTAGCAGTAACAGTAGTAGCAGTAACAGTAGTAGCAGTAGCAGTAGTAGCAGTAGCAACACTAGCAGTAGCAGCAGTAGCAGGAGTAGCAGAAGTAGCAGTAGCAGTAGTAGCAGTAGCAGTAGCAGCAGCAGCAGAAGCAGTAGCAGCAGTAGTAGCAGTAGTAGCGGTAGCAGTAGTAGCAGTAGTAGCAGTAGCAGCACTAGCAGTAGCAGCACTAGGAGTAGCAGTAGCAGCACTAGGAGTAGCAGTAGCAGCACTAGGAGTAGCAGTAGCAGCAGTAGCAGTAGCAGCACTAGCAGTAGCAGTAGCAACACTAGCAGTAGCAGCAGCAGCAGTAGCAGTAGCAGCAGCAGCAGGAGTAGCAGCAGCAGTAGTAGCAGTAGTAGTAGTAGCAGCAGCAGCAGCAGTAGAAGCAGTAGCAGCAGCAGCAGTAGCAGTAGCAGCAGTAGCAGTAGCAGAAGTAGCAGTAGCAGAAGTAGCAGTAGCAGAAGTAGCAGTAGCAGAAGTAGCAGCAGTAGCAGTAGCAGCAGTAGCAGCAGCAGCAGCAGTAGCAGCAGCAGCAGTAGCAGCAGCAGTAGCAGCAGCAGCAGTAGCAGTAGTAGCAGTAGCAGCAGGGGTAGCAGTAGCAGCAGCAGTAGTAGCAGTAACAGTAGTAGCAGTAGCAGCAGTAGCAGTAGTAGCAGTAGCAACACTA
>JANJGN010000033.1:9442986-9445486 GCA_026770705.1 Isurus oxyrinchus | reverse complement strand
ACTAGCAGCAGTAGCAGCAGTAGCAGTAGCAGCAGCAGCAGTAAGAGCAGCAGTATCAGCAGTAGCAGCAGCAGTATCAGCAGTAGCAGCAGCAGTAGCAGCACCAGCAGTAGCAGCACCAGCAGTAGCAGCAGTAACAGCAGCAGTAGCAGCAGCAGTAGTTGTAGCAGTAGCACCAGCAGCAGCACCAGCAGTATTAGCAGCAGTAGCAGTAGCAGCAGCAGCAGTAGCAGTAGCAGCAGCAGCAGAAGTAGCAGAAGTAGCAGCAGTAGCAGAAGTAGCAGCAGTAGCAGAAGTAGCAGCAGTAGCAGTAGCAGCAGCAGCAGCAGAAGTAGCAGTATCAGCAGCAGTATCAGCAGTAGCAGCAGCAGTAGCAGCAGCAGCAGAAGTAGCAGCAGTAGCAGAAGTAGCAGCAGCAGTAGCAGAAGCAGCAGTAGCAGAAGTAGCAGTAGCAGCAGCAGCAGCAGTAGCAGAAGTAGCAGTAGCAGCAGCAGAAGTAGTAGCAGTAGCAGCAGCAGTAGTAGCAGTAGCAGCAGCAGCACCAGCAGTAGCAGCACTAGCAGTAGCAGCAGTAGCAGCATTAGCAGTAGCAGCAGTAACAGTAGCAGTAGCAGCAGCAGCAGTAGCAGCATTAGCGGCAGTAGCAGCAACAGTAGCGGCAGTAGTAGCAGTAGCAGTAGCAGCACTAGTAGCAGCAGTAGCAGCAGCACCAGCAGTAGCAGCAGCAGCAGCAGCACCAGCAGTTGCAGCAGCAGCAGCAGCACCAGCAGTTGCAGCAGCAGCAGCAGCACCAGCAGTTGCAGCAGCAGCAGCACCAGCAGTTGCAGCAGCAGCAGCAGCACCAGCAGTTGCAGCAGCAGTTGCAGCAGCAGTAGCAGCACCAGCAGTTGCAGCAGCAGCAGCAGCACCAGCAGTTGCAGCAGCAGCAGCAGTAGCAGCAGTAGCAGCACCAGCAGTAGCAGCAGTAGCAGCAGTTGCAGGAGCAGCAGCAGCAGTTGCAGCAGCAGTAGCAGCATTAGCACTAGCAGCAGTAGCAGCAGTAGCAGTAGCAGCAGCAGCAGTAAGAGCAGCAGTAGCAGCACCAGCAGCAGCACCAGCAGTAGCAGCACCAGCAGTAGCAGCACCAGCAGTAGCAGCACCAGCAGTAGCAGCAGTAGCAGCAGCAGTAGCAGCAGCAGTAGCGGCAGTAGCGGCAGTAGCGGCACTAGTAGCAGTAGCGGCACTAGTAGCAGTAGCAGCAGCAGTAGCAGCACTAGTAGCAGCACTAGTAGCAGCAGTAGCAGGAGCAGTAGCAGGAGCAGTAGCAGGAGCAGTAGTTGCAGCAGTAGCACCAGCAGCAGCACCAGCAGTATTAGCAGCAGCGGCAGTAGCGGCAGTAGTAGCAGTAGCAGCAGCAGTAGCAGCAGTAGTAGTAGCAGCAGTAGCAGTAGTAGCAGTAGCAGTAGCAGTAGCAGCAGCGGCAGCAGTAGTAGCAGTAGCAGCAGTAGCAGTAGCAGTAGTAGCAGCAATAGCAGCAGCAGTAGCAGTAGCAGCAGTAGCATCAGCAGTAACAACAGTAGCAGCAGTTGCAGCAGTAGCAGTAGTAGCAGTAGCAGCAGCAGCAGCAGCAGCAGTAGCAGTAGCAGCAGTAGCACCAGCAGTAGCAGCAGCAGTAGCAGTAGCAGCAGTAGCACCAGCAGTAACAACAGCAGTAGCAGTAGCAGCAGTAGCAGCAGTTGCAGCAGTAGCAGTAGTAGCAGTAGCAGCAGCAGCAGTAGCAGCAATAGCGCAGCAGTAGCAGTAGCAGCAGTAGTAACAGCAGCAGTAGCAGCAAAAGGAGCAGCAGCAGTAGCAGCAGCAGCAGTAGTAGTAGCAGTAGCAGCAGTAGCAGTAGCAGCAGTAGCAGTAGCAGTAGCAGTAGTAGCAGTAGCAGCAGCAGCAGTAGCAGTAGCAGCAATAGCAGCAGCAGTAGCAGTAGCAGCAGTAGCACCAGCAGTAACAGCAGCAGTAGCAGTAGCAGCAGTTGCAGCAATAGGAGCAGCAGCAGTAGCAGTAGCAGCAGTAGCACCAGCAGTAACAGCAGCAGTAGCAGTAGCAGCAGTTGCAGCAGTAGCAGCAAAAGGAGCAGCAGCAGCAGTAGCAGCAGTAGCAGTAGCAGCAGCAGGATTAGCAGCAGTAGCAGTAGTAGTAGCAGCAGCATTAGTAGCAGCAGCAGCAGGAGCAGTGGCAGTAGCAGCAGTAGCAGCACCAGCAGTAGCAGTAGCAGAAGTAGCAGCAGCAGCAGCATTAGCAGTAGCAGCAGCAGCAGCATTAGCAGTAGCAGCATTAGCAGTAGCAGCATTAGCAGTAGCAGCATTAGCAGTAGCAGCAGTAGCAGCAGCAGTAGCAGTAGCACCAGCAGCAGCACCAGCAGTATTAGCAGCAGTAGCAGCAGCAGTAGCAGCATTAGCGGCAGTAGCAGCAACAGTAGCGGCAGTAGTAGCAGTAGCGGCAGTAGTAGCAGTAGCAGCACCAGTAGCAG